>JAVMKO010000054.1:0-42465 GCA_032164245.1 Sternotherus odoratus
CCTCCCCCCCCAGCTTGGGCCAAGGAACTACTTAGGGGGGGGACAGGAAGCCAGGCAGGGAGTGACCTTGGGCGCTTGGGGGGCTCTCTGGGCATTTGGGGGGGTCACAGGGGTCTGCAGGGGGGGTCACAGGGGGCTCCAGGACTCAGTGGGGGCCACAGGGGGGCAGCTCTGGGGACAGGGAGAGGGGCTTTTGCAGGGGGGGGGGCACGGAGGGCTCCGGGGTGCTGGGGGGGGCCTCTGGGGAGGCCACCGGAGGTCTCCAGGCGCTGGGGGGGGCGCAGGGGGTCCCGGGTGGGGGTCTCAGGGGCACAAGAGGGGTCCTGGGGGGGGGCGCTGGAGAGGCCACAGGGGCCTGGGAGGGCCTGGGGGGGTCTCTGGTCTAGGGGGGCTGCCGGAGAGGGCGGGGGGGGGCCATGGGGGTTCTTGAGGGTTCTAGGGGGGTCTCTGGGCTGGGGGGGCCGCAGGGGGTCTCCAGGCACTGGGGGGGTCCCGGGGGGGTCTCTGGTCTGGGGGGGTCTGGGGGGCCACAGGGGGGGTTCTGGGGGCCACAGGGGGGGTTCTGGAGGGGTCCAGGGGGTCTCTGGTCTGGGGGGGCCGCGGGGGGTCCCGGGTTTACAAGCGGGGCCGCTTGGGGGGGGTGTCCCGGGCTGGGGGGGAGAAGGGGGGGTCGCGGGGGCGCTGGGGGGCGGCTGGGGGGTCCCGGGGGGCGGGGGGTTCCAGGGGGTCCCGTGGGCGCTGGGGGGGCGGCTGGGGGGTCCCGGGGGGCGGGGGATTCCAGGGGGGTCCCGAGGGCGCTGGGGGGGCGGGGGGGTCCCGGGGGGCGGGGGATTCCAGGGGGTCCCGAGGGCGCTGGGGGGGCGGGGGGGTCCCGGGGGGTTCCAGGGGGTCCGCGGGGGGGTCCCGGTCGGTACCTGGCTCCCCGCGGCCGCTGCAGCCCAAGATGGAGGCGCCGGCCCGGCCCGTCCCGCCCAGCGGCAGCCGCGGCGCTGGCGTGTGAAGGCTCCGCTCCCGGCCCGGCCCCGCCGCCCGCTGACATCAGGCTGCGTCACACCCCACAACTGCACAACTCCACAACTGCACAACTCCCCCCCCGCTACACACACACACCCGGCCCGGCCGCGTCACACCCACAACTCCACAACCCCACAACTCCCCCCCGCTACACACACACACCCGGCCCGGCCGCGTCACACCCCCACAACTGCACAACTGCACAACTCCACAACTCCCCCCCCGGCTACACACACACCCGGCCGCGTCACACCCCACAACCACAACCCCACAACTCCACAACTCACCCCCCGCTACACACACACACCCGGCCCCACCGCCCGCTGACATCAGGCTGCGTCACACCCCACAACTCCACAACTGCACAATTCCACAACTCCCCCCCCCGCTACACACACAAACACCCGCCGCGTCACACCCCACAACCCACAACTCCACAACCCCCCCCCCGGCTACACACACACACCGGCCGCGTCACACCCCACAACTGCACAACTCCACAACCCCCCCCGCTACACACACAAAAACCCGGCCGCGTCACACCCCACAACCCCACAACTCCACAACCCCCCCCCGGCTACACACACACACCGGCCGCGTCACACCCCACAACTGCACAACTCCACAACTCCCCCCCCGCTACACACACAAACACCCGGCCGCGTCACACCCCACAACCACAACCCCACAACTGCACAACTCCCCCCCCCGTTACACACACACACACGGCCCGGCCGCGTCACACCCCACAACCACAACCGCACAACTCCCCCCCCGGCTACACACACACACACCCGGCCCGGCCGCGTCACACTCCACAACCCCACAACTGCACAACTCCACAACTGCACAACTCCAGCCGGCTACACACACACACACCCGGCCGCGTCACACCCCACAACTGCACAACTCACCCCCCGCTACACACACACACCCGGCCCGGCCACGTCACACCCCACAACCACAACCGCACAACTCCCCCCCAGCTACACACACACACTGCCGGCCCGGCCGCGTCACACCCCACAACCACAACCCCACAACTCCCCCCCCAGCTACACACACACACTGCCGGCCCGGCCGCGTCACACCCCACAACCACAACCCCACAACTGCACAACTCCCCCCCCCGGCTACACACACACACACCCGGCCCGGCCGCGTCACACTCCACAACCCCACAACTGCACAACTCCACAACTGCACAACTCCAGCCCGGCTACACACACACACACCCGGCCGCGTCATACCCACAACTGCACAACTCACCCCCCGATACACACACACACACACCCGGCCGCGTCACACCCCACAACCACAACCCCACAACTGCACAACTCCCCCCCCCCCCCGGCTACACACACACACACCCGGCCCGGCCGCGTCACACTCCACAACCCCACAACTGCACAACTCCACAACTGCACAACTCCAGCCCGGCTACACACACACACACCCGGCCGCGTCATACCCCACAACTGCACAACTCACCCCCCGATACACACACACACACACCCGGCCGCGTCACACCCCACAACTGCACAACTCACCCCCCGCTACACACACACACACGGCCGGCCACGTCACACCCCACAACCACAACCCCACAACTCCCCCCCCCCCCGGCTACACACACACACACACGGGCCGGCCGCGTCACACCCCAGAACCACAACCCCACAACTCCACAACTCCAGCCTGGCTACACACACACACCCGGCCCGGCCGCATCACACGCCAGAACCACAACCCCACAACTGCACAACTCCAGCCCAGCTACACACACACACCCGGCCCGGCCGCGTCACACCCCAGAACCACAACCCCACAACTCCCCCCCGCTACAAACACACACACGGGCCGGCCGCGTCACACCCCACAACCACAACCCCACAACTCCACAACTCCCCCCCGCTACACACACACACACGGCCCGGCCGCATCACACTCCACAACCACAACCCCACAATTGCACAACTCCCCCCCGCTACACACACACACCCGGCCCGGCCGCGTCACAACCACAACCACAACTCCACAACTCCCCCCCGCTACACACACACCCCCGGCCCGGCCGCGTCACACCCCACAACCACAACCCCACAACTCCCGCCGCTACACACACACAACACACACACACACCGGCCGCGTCACACCCCACAACTGCACAACTCCCCCCCCGGCTACACACACACACACCCGGCCCGCCCGCGGTCACACCCCACAACCACAACCCCACAACTCAGACCCCGCTACACATACACACCCGGCCCGGCCGCATCACACCCCACAACCACAACTCCACAACTCAGACCCCGCTACACACACACACACGGCCCGGCCGCGTCACACCCCACAACTCCACAACTCACTCCCCGCTACACAAACACACACCCGGCCCGGCCGCGTCACACCCCACAACCACAACCACACAACTTCACAACTCAGACCCCGCTACACACACACAAACCCGGCCCGGCCGCGTCACACCCCACAACTCCACAACTCACCCCCCGCTACACAAACACACACCTGGCCTGGCCGCGTCACACCCCACAACCACAACCGCACAACTCCCCCCCGCTACACACACAAACACACGCACCCGGCCCGGCCGCGTCACACCCCACAACTGCACAAATCCACAACTCACCCCCCCTACACATACCCCCCCGGCCCGGCCGCGTCACACCCCACAACTCCACAACTCACCCCCCCCTACACATACCCCCCCGGACCGGCCGCGTCACACCCCACAACCACAACCGCACAACTCCACAACTCCCCCGGCTACACACACACACCCGGCCCGGCCACGTCACACCCACAACCCACAACTCCAGCCCGGCTACACACAAACACACACCCGGCCCGGCCACGTCACACCCCACAACCCCACAACTCCTCCCCCCGCTACACACACACACACACCCGGCCCGGCCGCGTCACACCCCACAACCACAACCCCACAACTCCCCCCGCTACACACACACACACGGCCCGGCCCGCCGTAATACCCCACAACCACAACCCCACAACTCACCCCCCCGCTACACAAACACACATGGCCCGGCCGCGCCACAACCACAACCCCACAACTCCACAACTCCCCCTCCGCTACACACACACACACGGCCCGGCTGCGTCACACCCACAACCACAACCACACAACTTCACACTCAGACCCCGCTACACACACACAAACCCGGGCCGGCCGCGTCACACCCCACAACTCCACAACTCACCCCCCGCTACACAAACACACACCTGCCTGGCCGCGTCACACCCCACAACCACAACCGCACAACTCCCCCCCGCTACATACACACACACACGCACCCGGCCCGGCCGCGTCACACCCCACAACTGCACAAATCCACAACTCACCCCCCCCCTACACATACCCCTCCGGCCCGGCCGCGTCACACCCCACAACTCCACAACTCACCCCCCCTACACATAACCCCCCCGGACCGGCCGCGTCACACCCCACAACCACAACCGCACAACTCCACAACTCCCCCCGGCTACACACACACACCCGGCCCGGCCACGTCACCACCCACAACCCCACAACTCCAGCCCGGCTACACACAAACACACACCCGGCCCGGCCACGTCACACCCCACAACCCCACAACTCCTCCCCCCGCTACACACACACACACACCCGGCCCGGCCGCATCACACCCCACAACCACAACCCCACAACTCCCCCCGCTACACACACACACACGGCCCGGCCGCGTAATACCCCACAACCACAACCCCACAACTCCACAACTCACCCCCCCGCTACACAAACACACATGGCCCGGCCGCGGCACAACCACAACCCCACAACTCCACAACTCCCCCCCCGCTACACACACACACACGGCCCGGCTGCGTCACACCCCACAACCACAACCCCACAACTGCACAACTCCAGCCTGGCTACACACACACACACCCGGGAGCATCACACCCCACAACCACAACCGCACAACTCCACAACTCAGACCCCGCTACACACACACACACGGCCCGGCCGCGTCACACCCCACAACCACAACCCCACAACTGCACAACTCCCCCCCTCGCTACACACACACACCCGGCCTGGCCACGTCACAATCACAACCACAACCCCACAACTCCCCGCCGCTACACACACACAACACACACACGGCCGCGTCACACTGCACAACTCCCCCCCGCTACACATACACACACCCGGCCCCGCCGCGTCATACCCCACAACCACAACCGCACAACTCCCCCCCCGCTACACACACACACACACACCCGGCCCGGCCGCGTCACACCCCACAACCACAACTCCACAACTCAGACCCTGCTACACACACACACCTGGCCCGGCCGCGTCACACCCCACAACACCACAACTCACCCCCCGCTACACAAACACACACCCGGCCCAACCGCGTCACACCCACAACCACAACCACACAACTCCACAACTCAGACCCCATTACACACACCCACACCCGGCCCAGCCGCGTCACACCCCACAACTCCACAACTCACCCCCCGCTACACAAACACACACCCGGCCTAGCCGCGTCACACCCCACAACCACAACCGCACAACTCCCCCCCCGCTACACACACACACACACACCCCCGGCCCGGCCGCGTCACACCCCACAACTGCACAACTCCACAACTCACCCCCCCAACACATACCCCCCCGGCCCGGCTGCGTCACACCCCACAACTCCACAACTCACCCCCCGCTACACACCCACACCCACACCCACACACCCGGCCGCGTCACACCCCACAACCCACAACTCCACAACTCACCACCCCCGCTACACACACACACCCGGTCCGGCCGCGTCACACCCCACAACCACAACCGCACAACTCCACAACTCCCCCCGGCTACACACACACACAAAACCGGCCCGGCCGCGTCACACCCCACAACCACAACTCCACAACTCCCCCCGCTACACACACACACACACCCGGCCCGGCCGTGTCACACCCCACAACTGCACAACTCCACAACTGCACAACTCACCCCCGGCTACACACACACACACAACCGGCCCGGCCGCGTCACACCCCACAACCATAACCCTACAACTCCACAACTCCCCCCCGCTACACACACACACACACACGGCCCGGCCGCGTCACACTCCACAACCACAACCCCACAACTCCCCCCCGCTACACACACACACCCGGCCCGGCTGCGTCACACCCCACAACCACAACCCCACAACCCCAACCCCACAACTGCACAACTCCAGCCCGGCTACACACACACACACACGGCCGCGTCACACCCCACAACCACAACCGCACAACTCAGACCCCACTACACACACACACACGGCCCGGCCGCGTCACACCCCACAACCACAACCCCACAACTGCACAACTCCACCCCGCTACACACACACCCCCGGCCCCGCCGCGTCACAACCACAACCAGAACTCCACAACTCCCCCCCGCTACACACACACCCCCCGGCCCGGCCACGTCACACCCCACAACCACAACCCCACAACTCCCCGCCGCTACACACACACACAACACACACACACACACGGCCGCGTCACACTGCACAACTCCCCCCCCGCTACACACACACACCCCTGGCCCCGGCCGCGTCATACCCCACAACCACAACTCCACAACTCAGACCCCGCTACACACACACACCCAGCCCGGCCGCGTCACACCCCACAACACCACAACTCACCCCCCACTACACAAACACACACCCGGCCTGGCCGCGTCACACCCCACAACCACAACCGCACAACTCCCCCCCGCGCTACACACACACACACACACACACACACACGGCCCGGCCGCGTCACACCCCACAACTCCACAACTCACCCCCGGCTACACAAACACACACCCGCCCGGCCGCGTCACACCCCACAACTGCACAACCAGACAACTCCACAATTCAGACCCCGCTACACACACACACACACGGCCCGGCCGCGTCACACCCCACAACTCCACAACTCACCCCCCACTACACAAACACACACCCGGCCTGGCCGCGTCACACCCCACAACCACAACCGCACAACTCCCCCCGCGCTACACACACACACACACACACACACACACGGCCCCGCCGCGTCACACCCCACAACTCCACAACTCACCCCCGGCTACACAAACACACACCCGGCCCAACCGCGTCACACCCCACAACCACACAACTCCACAACTCAGACCCCGCTACACACACACACACACGGCCCGGCCGCGTCACACCCCACAACTCTACAACTCACCCCCCGCTACACAAACACACACCCGGCCTGGCCGCGTCACACCCCACAACCACAACCGCACAACTCCCCCCCCCCGCTACACACACACACACCCGGCCCGGCCGCGTCACACCCCACAACTGCACAACTCCACAACTCACCCCCCCTACACATACCCCCCGGCCCGGCCGCGTCACACCCCGCAACTCCGCAACTCACCCCCCGCTACACACCCACACCCAGACACACACACCCGGCCGCGTCACACCCCACAACCACAACCCCACAACTCCACAACTCCCCCCCGCTACACACACAAACACGGCCCGGCCGCGTCACACCCCACAACCACAACTCCACAACTCACCCCCCGCTACACACACACACCCCCGGCCCGGCCGCGTCACACCCCACAACCACAACCCCACAACTCCCCCCCCAGCTACACACACACACACACACACACGGGCCGGCCGCGTCACACCACACAACCACAACCCCACAACTCCACGACTCACCCCCCGCTACACACACACACACACGGCCCGCCGCGTCACACCCCACAACCACAACCCCACAACTCCCCCCCAGCTACATACACACACACCCGGGCCGGCCGCGTCACACCCCACAACCACAACCCCACAACTCCACAACTCACCCCCCGCTACACACACACACGGCCCGGCCGCGTCACACTCCACAACTCCACAACCCCACAACTCCACAACTCACCCCCCGCTACACACACACACACACACGGCCCGGCCGCGTCACACTCCACAACTCCACAACCCCACAACCCCACAACTCCCCCCCGCTACACACACACACACACACGGCCCGGCCGCGTCACACCCCACAACCACAGCCCCACACTCAACAACTCATCCCCCGCTACACACACACCCCCGGCCCGGGCGCGTCACACCCCACAACTCCACAACCCCACAACTCCACAACTCACCCCCCGCTACACACACACACCCCCGGCCCGGCCGCGTCACACCCCCACAACCACAACCCACAACTCCCCCCCCAGCTACACACACACACACACACACACGGGCCGGCCGCGTCACACCACACAACCACAACCCCACAACTCCACGACTCACCCCCGCTACACACACACACACACGGCCCGGCCGCGTCACACCCCACAACCACAACCCACAACTCCCCCCCAGCTACATACACACACACACCCGGGCCGGCCGCGTCACACCCCACAACCACAACCCCACAACTCCACAACTCACCCCCCGCTACACACACACACACACACGGCCCGGCCGTGTCACACTCCACAACTCCACAACCCCACAACTCCACAACTCACCCCCCGCTACACACACACACACACACCGGCCCGGCCGCGTCACACTCCACAACTCCACAACCCCACAACCCCACAACTCCCCCCCGCTACACACACACACACACACGGCCCGGCCGCGTCACACCCCACAACCACAGCCCCACAACTCAACAACTCATCCCCCGCTACACACACACCCCCGGCCCGGGCGCGTCACACCCCACAACTCCACAACCCCACAACTCCACAACTCACCCCCCGCTACACACACACACCCCCGGCCCGGCCGCGTCACACCCCACAACCACAACCCCACAACTCCCCCCCCAGCTACACACACACACACACACACACGGGCCGGCCGCGTCACACCACACAACCACAACCCCACAACTCCACGACTCACCCCCCGCTACACACACACACACACGGCCCGGCCGCGTCACACCCCACAACCACAACCCCACAACTCCCCCCCAGCTACATACACACACACCCGGGCCGGCCGCGTCACACCCCACAACCACAACCCCACAACTCCACAACTCACCCCCCGCTACACACACACACACACACGGCCCGGCCGCGTCACACTCCACAACTCCACAACCCACAACTCCACAACTCACCCCCCGCTACACACACACACACACACGGCCCGGCCGCGTCACACTCCACAACTCCACAACCCCACAACCCACAACTCCCCCCGCTACACACACACACACACACGGCCCGGCCGCATCACACCCCACAACCACAGCCCCACAACTCAACAACTCATCCCCCGCTACACACACACCCCCGGCCCGGGCGCGTCACACCCCACAACTCCACAACCCCACAACTCCACAACTCACCCCCCCCGCTACACACACACACACCCGGCCACGTCACACTCCACAACTCCACAACCCCACAACTCCCCCCCGCTACACACACGGCCCGGCCGCGTCACACCCCACAACTCCACAACCCCACAACTCCACAACTCACCCCCCCGCTACACACACACACACACGGCCGCGTCACACTCCACACCTCCACAACCCCACAACTCTCCCCCGCTACACACACACACCCGGCCCGGCCACGTCACACCCCACAACCACAACCCCACAACTCCACAACTCCCCCCCGCTAGACACACACACAGCCCGGCTGCGTCACACCCCACAACCACAACCCTACAACTCCACAACTCACCCCCCCGCTACACACACACACACACCGCCGCGTCACACCCCACAACTCCACAACCCCACAACTCACCCCCCCGCTACACACACACACACGGCCCGGCCGCGTCACACCCCACAACCCCAACCCCACAACTCCCCCCCCGCTACACACACACACACACCCGCCCGGCCGCGTCACACCCCACAACTCACCCCCGCTACACACCCACACACCCGCCCGGCCGCGTCACACCCCAAAACTCCACAACTCACACACTGCTGACATCACCCCCCCGCCCGGCCCAGCTGCATCACACCTCACAACCACACAACTCACACCCCGCTACACACACACACAAACTGCCCCGGCCCGCGTCACACACCACAACCACACAACTCCACAACTCACACCCCGCTGACATCAGTCCCCGCCCCGCCCGGCTGCGTCACACCCCACAACCACACAACTCCACAACTCACACCCCGCTGACATCAGTCCCCGCCCCGCCTGGCTGCGTCACACCCACAACCACACAACTCACACCCCGCTGACATCAGTCCCCGCCTGGCCTGCCTGCGGCACACCCCACAACCACACAACTCACACTCCGCTACACACACACACCACTACACCCACACACACACCCGCCTGGCCGCGTCACATCCCACAAGCACACAACTCACACCCGCTGACATCAGCCCCCGCCCGGCCCGGCTGCGTCACACCCCACAACCACAAACACACAACTCCACAACTCACACTCCGCTACACACACACACGCACCCCTGACATCAGTCCCCGCCCGGCCCGGCTGCGTCACACCCCACAACCACAACCACACAACTCACACCCCGCTGACACCAGTCCCCGCCTGGCCCGGCTCTGTCACACCACACAACCACACAACTCCACAACTCACACCGCGCTACCCCGCTGACATCAGCCTCCGACCGGCCTGGCTGCGTCACAACCCACAACCACACAGCACACTGCTACACACACACACACACTGACACACAGCCCCCGCTGCTCCACCCGGCCCGGCTGCGTCACACCCCACAATCACACAACTACACAACTAACACACCGCTACACCCCCCCCCCAACAAACACCACGCTGACATCAGCCTCCGACCGGCCAGGCTGCGTCACAAACCACAACCACACAACTAACACACTGCTACACACACACACACACTGACACACACACCCCGCTGCCCTGCTGGGCCCGGCTGCGTCACACCCCACAACCACACAACTAACACACAGCTACACACACACACACACACTGACACCCCCCCCCCCGCTGTCCCCGCCCGGCCCGGCTGCGTCACACCCCACAACCACAACTACTGAAACACACCGCTACACAAACAAACCGACACACACCACGACATACACCTCGCTGACATCAGCCCTCCCCCCCCGCCCGGCTGCGTCACACCCTCCCCAACACAACCACAAACACACAACTACACAAACACACCGCTACACACACCCCAACACACACCTCACTGACATCAGCCCCACCCGGCCCAGCTGCGTCACATCCCCCCCCCCACAACTACAACTACACAAACACCGCTGACAACAGCCCATGCCCAGCCCGGCGTCACACCCCACACAAACACACTGCTACACACACACATCACCCCCTCCCGACCCTGCCGCGTCACCCCCCCCAAAAAAACACAACTACACAAACACACCGCTGCACAAACACACAACACACCGCAACACCCCCCAATACACCCCCAATGCACACACACACAGCTACACACACACAGAGCTACACAAACACCCCCGACACACACAGCTACACAAACACCCCCCGACACACACACACGCCTAGATCACACCATGTGTGTGTCTCTCTCAATCTCTCGCACACACACACCCCAATTTTTCTCACACACAGGCCTAAATATGTCACCACACAACACAGAGGCCTAGGTATCAGAAACACAAGGCCTAGACAAACACAGAGGCCTATCACACACACACAGAGAGACCTAGATATCTCAGTGACAGCACAAAAAGGCCTAGATATCAGATACACACACACACACACAATCTCACACACATATGTGCCCAGATTGCTTTCTCTCACACAAGTCTAAATCGCTCACCCCTGCACAGACCGAGGCATTGGAAACACAAAGGCCTAGAAAAAGACACACACACACACAGGCCTAGATCACACACACAGGCCTAGATTGTACACACACACGGAGGCCTAGATCACACACACAGGCCTAGATTGTATGTACACACACACACACAGGCCTAGATCACACACACACAGGCCTAACTTGCACACGCAGACACACAGAGGCCTAGATCACACACACAGGCCTAGATTGTACACACACACAGAGGCCTAGATTACACACACAGGCCTAGATTGTATACACACACACACACACAGAGGCCTAGATCACACACACAGGCCTAGATTGTACACACACACGGAGGCCTAGATCACACAGGCCTAGAATGTATGTACACACACACACAGGCCTAGATCACACACACACAGGCCTAACTTGCACACGCAGACACACAGAGGCCTAGATC
The DNA here is from genome assembly GCA_032164245.1 of Sternotherus odoratus. Taxonomy (NCBI): domain Eukaryota; kingdom Metazoa; phylum Chordata; order Testudines; family Kinosternidae; genus Sternotherus; species Sternotherus odoratus. Next base: position 12,353 of record JAVMKO010000054.1, read on the forward strand.
ACACACACAGGCCTAGATTGTATACACACACACACACACACACACACACACAGGCCTAGATCACACACACACAGGCCTAACTTGCACACGCAGACACACAGAGGCCTAGATCACACACACAGGCCTAGATTGTATACACACACACACAGGCCTAGATCACACACACACAGGCCTAAGTTGCACATGCAGACACACAGAGGCCTAGATCACACAGGCCTAGAATGTATGTACACACACACACAGGCCTAGATCACACACACAGGCCTAGATTGTATACACACACACACACACAGAGCCTTGATCACATAGAGGCCTAGATTGTACACACAGAGGCCTAGATCACACACACACACAGAAGCCTGGATTGTACACACACAAACCCAGGCCTAGATCTCAGACACACACCGAGGCCTAGATCACACACAGAGGCCTACATTGTCTGTACACACACACACAGGCCTAGATCACACACAGAGGCCTACATTGTCTGTACACACACACACAGGCCTAGATCACACACAGAGGCCTAAATTACACAGAGGCCTAGATTGTAGATACACACACACAGAGGCCTAGATCATACACACAAACACAGGCCTCGATATCACACACACACACACAGAGGCCTAGATCACGCACAGAGGCCTAGATTGTAGAGGCCTCAATATCACACACACACACACACACACACACACACAAGCCTAGATCACATGTGCATGGACACACACACAGACACACACACACGGGGCTAGATCACATGCACAAACACCGAGGCCTAGATCACACACACACACAAACACACAGAGGCCTAGATCACGCACAGAGGCCTAGATTGTACACACACACACAAGCCTAGATCACATGTGCATGGACACACACACGGGCCTAGATCGCATGCACAAACACCGAGGCCTAGATCACACACACACACACACACACACAGAGGCCTAGATAGCATAGAGAGAGAGAGGCCGGCCTATATCTCACACACAGGTGTGACTCTAGATATCACATACACACACACGGAGGCCTAAATCACACCCATTGACCCCATCATATACACAAACACACACACACACAGATACTGTGCTGTCTGCCGCTCACACCCCCACACCCCCTTCCCCAAATCTGTCTCTCACACAGAGAGGCCTGTATCCGTTACTCACACACACTTGGATCTGTCTCTCACACACGTGTGCACACCCACAGGCCTGGGTGCGTGTCTCACACGTGCATGCACCCCCGCCCCGAGGCCTGGATGTCTCTCACACGCGTGTGTACCCACACCCACACAGAGACCTGGATCTGTCTCACACATCTGTGTGCACAGACACACAGGTCTGGATCTGTCTCACACACGTGTGTGCACACACACAGAGGGCTGGATCTGTGTCTCATACATCCCTATGCGCGCACACACACACACACACACACACACACACACACACACACACACACACACACCCCTGGATCTGTCTCTCCCACACACGTGCGCACACAGATGCCTGGATCTGTCTCACACACTTGTGCACACCCCCCCCCCAAGGCCAGGATGTGTCTCACACGCGTGTGCACACACACACCAATGCAGAGACCTGGATCTGTCTCTCACACGCGTGTGCACACACACACACCAATGCAGAGACCTGGATCTGTCTCTCACACGCGTGTGCACACACCCACCAATACGAAGACCTGGATCTGTCTCACACGCGTGTGCACACACACACCAATGCAGAGACCTGGATCTGTCTCACACGCGTGTGCACACACACACCAATGCAGAGACCTGGATCTGTCTCTCACACACGTGTGCACACACACCCCAATGCAGAGACCTGGATCTGTCTCTCACACGCGTGTGCACACACACACCAATGCAGAGACCTGGATCTGTCTCTCACACGCGTGTGCACATACACACCAATGCAGAGACCTGGATCTCTCTCACACGCGTGTGCACACACCCACAAAACACACCCACAGACCCAACTCCCATAGCAAGGAGCCCAGCCTGGGGGGGCGGGGCAGGGGGGCATGACATCATCGGCGGCGGCGGTGATGTCATAGAGCCGTGTGGGTGACATCACAGTTCCTGGGGAGCCGAGCAGCTGGGGGCGGGACCTGGGGGACAAGTCAGGACCCCCGACCCCAGAGCAAGGCCAGAGGTGAAGACGGGGGACCCAGTAGGGCGTGGAGAAGGGAGTGGGGTCTAGTGGTTACCTGGGAGCCAGGACTCCTGGGTTCTCTCCCCAGCTCTGGGAGGGGAGTGGGGGCTGGTGGGTTGGAGCAGGGGGGGCTAGGAGCCCGGACTCCTGGGTTCTCTCCCCGGCTCTGGGAGGGGAGGGGGGGGCTGGTGGTTAGAGCAGGGGGAGCTGGGAGCCAGGACTCCTGGGTTCTCTCTCCAGCTCTGGGAGGGGGAGTGGGGGGCTGGTGGGTCAGAGCAGGGGGGGCTGGGAGCCAGGACTCCTGGGTTCTCTCCCCGGCTCTGGGAGGGGAGTGGGGGCTGGTGGGTTGGAGCAGGGGCGGCTGGGAGCCAGGACTCCTGGGTCCTCCCCCCGGCTCCGGGGTGTGGGGTGAGGCACGTCTCTCCCCTCTGCCCCACTCACCTCCCCCTCCCTCTCTCCCCCCTCTAGGCTGCGGCGGCGGGAGCGCTCCCGCGCCATGCGGCCCTCCGGCCTCCCGCCCACCCCGGCCCGGCCGCCGCCGCCGCCCACCTCCCGCCCCGCCTGCTGGGCCCCCTGGCGGGGCTACCGCCTCTCGGCCAGCCTGAAGGGGCTGCTGCTGGCCCTCCTGGGGGGCGGGGTGCCGGCCGGCTTCGTGGCCCCCTTCGCCCGCATGGCCCACCAGGCGGGGGCGCTACCCTCCCTGGAGCTGCTCCTCCTCCGCTGCCTGCTGCACCTGGCCTTCGCCGCCCGCCTCCGCTGGGGCCGGGCCCCGCTGCTCGGCCCGGCCGCCGCCCGCCGCCGCCTCCTCCTCCACGCCGCCGCCAACGTGGTCTCCGTGGCCTGCGCCTACAGCTCCTTCGTGGCCCTGCCCAGCGCCAACGCCGCCACCGTGCGCAAGGGGGCCTCCACCCTGGGCGCCGCCCTGCTGGCGCTGTGCCTGGAGAGCCGGCCCCTGAGCGGCTACGACTGGGTGGGGCTGGTGGGCAGCACCCTGGGGCTGGGCATCATGGTGGCGCCCGACCTGCTCAGCCTCGAACCCGGCACCCGCCTGCCCGACGCCTTCGCCTACGCCTGGGCCGGGCTGGGCGGGGTGGCCCTGGCCCTGGCCCTGGTCCTCTTCCGGGCCCTGGACTTCCCGGCCAAGCTGCCCACGGCCGCCTTCGCCTTCGGGGCGCTGGGGGGCCCCCGTCTGCGCCCCGGCCCTCTTCCTGCTGCAGCGGCCGGTCTTCCCGGCCGAGCCGCTGGCCTGGAGCTGCGGCCTGGCGGTGGGGCTGCTGGCCCTGCTCTCCTTCCTCTGCGCCAGCCACGCCGTCACCCTGGCCCCCCCGGCGCTGGTGTGCGCGGTGCTGCACGCCGAGGTGGTGGTGACGCTGGCGGTCCAGTACTACGTGCTGCGGGAGGCCGTGACCCCCTTCGACGTCATGGGGGCCGGCGTCATCCTGGGGAGCATCTCCATCCTGGCCGCCCAGAACGTCAGCTGCCACCCCGAGGAGGAGGAGGAGGAGGAAGGGTGAGGGACCTTCCGCCCCATGGACACGTCGGGGGGGGGGGACCCATGGACTAGGCTGAGATGGGACCCTCGGCCCCATGGACACATCTGGAGAAGAGCCTCATGTAACCAGATCAGCTGGGACCCCTCCGCCCCATGGACACGTCTGGAGAAGAGCCTCATGTAACCAGATCAGCTGGGACCCTCCGCCCCATGGACACGTCTGGAGAAGAGTCTCATGTAACCAGATCAGCTGGGACCCTCCGCCCCATGGACACGTCTGGAGAAGAGTCTCATGTAACCAGATCAGCTGGGACCCTCCGCCCCATGGACACATCTGGAGAAGAGCCTCATGTAACCAGATCAGCTGGGGACCCTCTGCCCCATGGACACGTCGCGGGGGGGGGGGACCCATGGACTAGGCTGAGCTGGGACCCTCCGCCCCATGGACACATCTGGAGAAGAGCCTCATGTAACCAGATCAGCTGAGACCTTCTGCCCCATGGACACATCTGGAGAAGAGCCTCATGTAACCAGATCAGCTGGGGACCCTCCGTCCCATGGACACATCTGGAGAAGATCCTCATGTAACCAGATCAGCTGGGACCCTCCGCCCCATGGACACATCTGGAGAAGAGCCTCATGTAACCAGATCAGCTGGGGACCTTCTGCCCCATGGACACGTCGGGGGGGAGACCCCCATGGACTAGGCTGAGATGGGACCCTCCACCCCATGGACACATCTGGAGAAGAGCCTCATGTAACCAGATCAGCTGGGACCCTCCGCCCCATGGACACGTCGGGGGGAGACCCCCATGGACTAGGCTGAGATGGGACCCTCCACCCCATGGACACATCTGGAGAAGAGCCTCATGTAACCAGATCAGCTGGGACCCTCCGCCCCATGGACACATCTGGAGAAGAGCCTCATGTAACCAGATCAGCTGGGACCCTCCGCCCCATGGACACATCTGGAGAAGAGCCTCATGTAACCAGATCAGCTGGGACCCTCCGCCCCATGGACACGTCTGGAGAAGAGCCTCATGTAACCAGATCAGCTGGGACCCTCTGCCCCATGGACACGTCGTGGGGGGGGACCCCCATGGACTAGGCTGATCTGGGACCCCCCCGCCCCACGGACGCACCCAGAGGAGACCCCCAGGTACCAGGCCTGGCCAGGACCCACACGCGGCCTGATCCCACAGGGGCACCAGTGCCCCCTTCTGGGCATCGGCTTAGCACCCCCCTCCCCCGGAGAGTCGGCAATAAAACGTGGACGTCCGAGGATGGGCCCGTGGGGTAGCTGGATAACGGGGGTGCCCCGGGGCAGGGCACCCTCACTGGGGGGGGAGCTGGCTTGGTCACCCCTATATAGCCCCCCACGAAGCTGTAAATGCCCCACTGGCCGATAACCATCCCCCCCATAGATCCCTTCCTGACCCTCGGCCGTACCAGCCCTGAAACATGAGGGTGAGGGAGGGGAGGGGGGCTGGTGGGTTAGAGCAGGGGGGGGGGCTGGGAGCCAGGACTCCTGGGTTCTCTCCCCAGCTCTGGGAGGGGAGGGGGGCTGGTGGGTTACAGCAGGGGGGGCTGGGAGCCAGGACTCCTGGGTTCTCTCTCCAGCTCTGGGAGGGGAGCGGGGGCTGGTGGTTAGAGCAGGGGGGGCTGGGAGCCAGGACTCCTGGGTTCTCTCTCCAGCTCTGGGAGGGGAGCGGGGGCTGGTGGTTAGAGCAGGGGGGGCTGGGAGCCAGGACTCCTGGGTTCTCTCCCCGGCTCTGAGAGGGGAGTGGGGGCTGGTGGTTAGAGCAGAGGGGACTGGGAGCCAGGACGCCTGGGTTCTCTCCCCGGCTCTGGGAGGGGAGTGGGGGCTGGTGGTTAGAGCAGGGGGGGCTGGGAGACAGGACTCCTGGGTTCTCTCCCCGGCTCTGGGATGGGAGTGGGGGCTGGTGGTTAGAGCAGGGGGGGGGCCGGGAGCCAGGACTCCTGGGTTCTCTCCCCCGGCTCTGGGAGGGGAGTGGGGGGCTGGTGGGTGAGAGCAGGGGGGGGCTGGGAGCCCGGACTCCTGGGTTCTCTCCCCGGCTCTGGGAGGGGAGTGGGGTCTAGTGGTTAGAGCAGGGGGGGCTGGGAGCCCGGACACCTGGGTTCTCTCCCCGGCTCTGGGGGGGGCCGCGGCCCCAGGGATGGTCCCACAGACGCAGGCGGACGCGGGGGGGGGGGGGGGCGATTGGGACTTTATTGAATCTCATCCGAACAGTCCCCGTCCTTCGTTCCCCCAGCCCGAGAGGGGGGGGGGATAATTAGCAGGGGGGCGGGGAATGGGGGCAGGGGCCTGTCCCCTCTGACGTGTGGGGCGGGGGCCCAATGGGGGCTGGATTTCAACAGGCGCTGGTGCCATCTAGAGCCCCACAGAAGGAGCTGCAGGCTGGGGGGCTGGATTGTACCATCCCCCCAGGCGTGCCTCAGTTTCCCCCCAGCTCCAGCTCTGTGGAAGGGGGGGCAAATGGGGGGGGGAGTCGGGGCAGAGGAGAGGAACGGGGGCAGGTTGGGGTGAGGTGGGGGGGGCAGTACCCCGAGCGCAGGGAGAGCTGGAAACACCCCCAGATCCCCCCCCCCGGCCCCAGATCCCCCCCCCCGCCCCTAACCAGGCAGTGCCCCCCCGCCCCCAGATCCTCCCCCCCGCCCCCTATCCAGGCAGTGCCCCCCCGCCCCCAGATCCCCCCCCCGCCCCTAACCGGGCAGTGCCCCCCCCGCCCCCAGATCCTCCCCCCGCCCCCTATCCAGGCAGTGCCCCCCCCCAGATCCCCCCCCCGCCCCTAACCGGGCAGTGCCCCCCCCGCCCCCAGATCCCCCCCCTGCCCCTAACCGGGAAGTGCCCCCCCCAGATCCTGCCCCCCCACCCCCTAACCGGGCAGTGCCCCCCAAACCCCCCCCCGCCCCCAGATCCTCCCCCCCCCCGCCCCCTAACCGGGCAGTGCCCCCCCCGATCCTCCCCCCGCCCCCTAACCGGGCAGTGTCCCCCCAAATCCCCCCCTGCCCCTAACCGGGCAGTGCCCCCCCCCGCCCCCAGATCCTCCCCCCCCCCCGCCCCCTAACCGGGCAGTGCCCCCCCCCCGCCCTGCCCCCTATCCAGGCAGTGCCCCCCCCCAGGTCCCCCCCTGCCCCTAACCGGGCAGTGCCCCCCCCCGCCCCCAGATCCTCCCCCCCCGCCCCCTAACCGGGAAGTGCCCCCCCAGATCCTGCCTCCCACCCCCTAACCGGGCAGTGCCCCCCAAATCCCCCCCTGCCCCTAACCGGGCAGTGCCCCCCCCCGCCCCCAGATCCTCCCCCCCCCGCCCCTAACCGGGCAGTGCCCCCCCCCCGATCCTCCCCCCGCCCCCCTAACCGGGCAGTGCCCCCCCCCCGATCCTCCCCCCCGCCCCCTAACCGGGCAGTGCCCCCCCCCCCCCGATCCTCCCCCCGCCCCCTAACCGGGCAGTGCCCCCCCCCCCGATCCTCCCCCCGCCCCCTAACCGGGCAGTGCCCCCCCCCGATCCTCCCCCCGCCCCCTAACCGGGCAGTGCCCCCCCCCCGATCCTCCCCCCGCCCCCTAACCGGGCAGTGCCCCCCCCCGATCCTCCCCCCGCCCCCTAACCGGGCAGTGCCCCCCCCCGATCCTCCCCCGCCCCCTAACCGGGCAGTGCCCCCCCCGATCCTCCCCCCGCCCCCTAACCGGGCAGTGCCCCCCCCGATCCTCCCCCCGCCCCCCTAACCGGGCAGTGCCCCCCCCGCCCCCAGATCCCCCCCCGCCCCCTAACCGGGCAGTGCCCCCCCCCAGATCCTCCCCCCGCCCCCTAACCGGGCAGTGCCCCCCCCCAGATCCTCCCCCCGCCCCCTAACCGGGCAGTGCCCCCCCCCTGATCCTCCCCCCCGCCCCCTAACCGGGCAGCGCCCCCCCCCGCCCCCAGATCCCCCCCCGCCCCTAACCGGGCATCGCTGCCCCCAGATCCCCCCCCCACCCCCTAACCGGGCATCGCCCCCCCCGCTGCCCCCCAGATCCCCCCCCCGCCCCCTAACCGGGCATCGCCCCCCCCGCTGCCCCCAGATCCCCCCCCCCACTCCGGGATTTTCCTCCGGGCCTAGGCCCGAGCCGCGGACTTTCCCAGCCCGCGCGGCCGCCCCGCCCGCCGCCTCCCCCGGCCGGCGCCGCACGCGAGGCCCCCGGCTCCGCTAGGCCGCGCCCGGAGCGGCCGGACCCTTCTTCGCGCCGCCGCCGTCCCAGCCTCGACTTCGCTCGCGGCGCTCGGCCATCTCCGGCTCTTCCCGGCCGGCGCCCGCCTTCGGCTCATGCATATTCACCCGCCACCATGAATCATTCATGACGGCGGTTAATTATTCATGAGCGCGTACCATTACACCCGGAGAGGGGGGGTTGTTTTGAGGTATTTTTGTTTTAGGAAAAGAGGGGGGCGCGTTGGATCATTCCGGCACGGACCAAGTTCTTATGTTACGAGGGTAAAAAAACTCCCCTCCCCCAAAGTCACCTGGAGGGGCTCACCCCACAGAGGGCTCTTCCCCCCCTCCTCGCTGTTGCACTTGGTTCAGTCCCCTTCCCTCCCACCCTGCCATGGCGTGGCCACGCCCCCCTCCCCGCGCGTGCTCACCCCTGCCGCCCGACGCGGGCCGCCCCGCGGCCGGGCGGGGCGGGGCCAGGGCGAGGCTATATAAGGCGGGCTCCCGGCCGGTCGCGGCTCAGTCGCGCCGAGGAGCGCGCCGGGGAAGGATCAGTCGGGAGGGGGCTCGTCGCTCGAGCCGGGTCGCGCGCGCGGGGGGGGCTGCGGGGTGCGCGTGCACGCGAGTAGGGAGAGGGGCGCAGGAGGCGCCGGCCCGGTGCCGCGGAGGGGGGGGGCCGCCGGTTCCTGCCGCCGGAGGAGGCCGCGGAGCGCGCGGCCGCGTCACGTGATCCCGCCATGCACGGGGGCCCGCCCTCCGGGGACAGCGCGTGCCCGCTGCGCACCATCAAGCGCGTGCAGTTCGGCATCCTCAGCCCCGATGAGATGGTGGGTGCCCGGGGGGGGGGGGGAGCATTGCAGGGCGTAGGGTTGTCTGGGGGTGCGTTGGGGGGTGCATTGCACTAGAGTAGGCTCTGCAGTCTGGGGGTGCATTGCACTAGTGAGTGCATTGCACGGCTCTGCAGTCTGGGGGTGCATTGCACTAGAGGGTGCATTGCACGGCTCTGCAGTCTGGGGGTGCATTGCACTAGAGGGTGCATTGCACGGCTCTGCAGTCGGGGTGCATTTTACTAGAGGGTGCATTGCACGGCTCTGCAGTCTGGGGGTGCATTGCACTAGAGGGTGCATTGCACGGCTCTGCAGTCTGGGGGTGCATTGCACTAGAGGGTGCATTGCACGGCTCTGCAGTCTGGGGGTGCATTGCACTCTGCAGTCTGGGGTGCATTGCACTAGTGGGTGCATTGCACGGCTCAGTGCTATTGGGGGGCATTGCACTAGAGAGTGCATTGCATGGCTTAGTGCTATCGGGGGGGCATTGCACTAGAGAGTGCATTGCACGGCTCTGCAGTCTGGGGGTGCATTGCACTAGTGAGTGCATTGCACGGCTCTGCTATCGGGGTGCATTGGGGTTGTGTTGCAGTAGAGAGTGCATTGCACTAGAGAATACATTTCATCACTTATTGCTATCTGGGAGTATGTTGGGGCTGTGTATTGCACTAGTGTGTGCATTGCACTAGGGGTTACATTGCACGGCTCAGTACTCTCTGGGGGTGCATTGCACTAGAGTGCATTGCACGGTTTAGTGCTATCGAGGGGTACATTGCACTGTGGGGCATTTGACTGGAGTATCTGGGGCTGCATTGCAGGGTGGGGGGCTGTGCCTTGCACGAGAGAGTGCCTTGCACAAGAGAGTGCTATCTGGGGATGTGTTGAGGTTGGGGGTTGTGCGTTGCACAATTCAGTGGTATTTGGGGGGTACGTGGGAAGCTGGGACTTGGGCTACCAGAGTGCATTTGACGTGGAGTGTCTGGGGGTGCATTGGAGGGGGGGGGGCTATGCATTGCACAGTGTAGGGGTGTCTGGGGGTGCATTGGAGATTTGGGGGGCTGTGCATTGCGCTAGGGCTTCCATTGCGCAGCGTAGTGGTATCAGGGAGACATTGGTGTGCGGGCAGCCGTGCGTTGCACTAGAGGGTGCATTGCACAGTGGGTTAGTGTGCAAGGGCTGTGCACAATATGACATTTGGGGGTGCATTGGAGGGGGGGATGCTGGTCCAGCCTAGTGTGATCTGGGTACCGCTGTGTTCTTGGGGTACACAGACTGACCGTGCAATCAAATAGGGGGTACACGCCATAGAGCATTGGAATGAGGGACCATTTGGGGGGGTGCTGTGCAGAGCGACACAGACAGCGCAGGTTTTGGGGTGTGCATACAAAGTTGGGGTACACGGAACCGCCAAGGGGTATGGGAAAATTGGACAGGGTCCCGCCACAACCGGGGTATTGGAAGCGGGAGCTCCTTGTGGCTGGGGACTGTAATTGAGGTGGGAGAGTGGGCCCCTGTTTTGGGGTGCAAGCCAACGACAGCCCGCCCTGCTGCCTGCCTCAGTTTCCCCCGCACGCTTTGGAACACGGCACGCAATCTGCTCTTTTTGTGCAGTTTGTTCCCAGACGGTGACACTGTTACAGGGGTGTGATTTGGGGGTGAGGGGGGAATTTTGCACAGATTTTTGCACGGACTACACCGGGAATGGAACCTGGAGACAGCCAGGGATTCGGGGTGCAAATATTTTGGGGGTTTTAATTCCCTAATTAATTCGGACGCGGTTCGCAGCACCTCATATTAACGCTGATGCTCGATATATGGTCAGTGAAATCTTCCAGATCAGATGGGGATTAATTAATTTATTTTAGCTTGATGTTAATTAGTGAATAAATTAATTAACTTAGTGACTGGTGAAATGCAAATGTACTCGACTGAACCTTCTGAAGATCCGTCTCGAACGGATTTCGTTCTTAAAGCCTGGCAGATTTAAAGCCGGGAGTTCATTATAGGTTGGTGCCGGGTGTGGGAGGCTGAGACGATGCGGGTTAACCTGTGGAACTCCATGCCACATGAAATGGAGGCAGTCTTGCTGGGAATCCTAGCCTGGGTTTCGTAAGGGTGCAAACCCGGGGGGGGGGGGTAAAATGGGAGACTTTGGGGCGCTGCTGGAGGGTAAGAAACTTAAAATCCAGTTTATTGGGGGTGGTGGCCGGACCCATCGTGAAACCCCCCGAGTTTCTGATTCTCCCCGTGCAGCCTGACCGCCTGCCTCAGTTTCCCCCCGCTTCCCGCCCGAGCCTGACCCCTCCCTTCCCTTTCGCCCCCTCCCAGAAACGGATGTCGGTGACGGAGGGGGGGATCAAGTACCCCGAGACCACGGAGGGGGGCCGCCCCAAGCTGGGGGGGCTGATGGACCCCCGGCAAGGGGTGATCGAGAAGACGGGCCGGTGCCAGACCTGCGCGGGTGAGTCCCAACGCCGTGGCTCCCGGGGGGTGGGGTGGGGGGATCCCTGCCGCCCCCCCAAGACCCAAAACCTGACCGGGGGGGGCCCCCCCCTCTCCCCGCAGGGAACATGACCGAGTGTCCGGGCCACTTCGGCCACATCGAGCTGGCCAAACCCGTCTTCCCACGTGGGCTTCTTGGGCAAGACCATGAAGGTGCTTCGCTGCGTCTGCTTCTTCTGCTCCAAGCTGCTGGTGGACTCGGTGAGCCGACCCCCCCCCCCCGGGCCCCCCCCCAGCCCCCCTCGATCCCCGCCCGGGGCCCCCCCCAGCCCCCCTCGATCCCCGCCCGGCCGGGTCGCTTGCTCGACACCGCCTCTGTTTGGGAGGGGGGGGTTGCTGTCCCCCCCCCCCCCTGTACCCCTTTAATAGCCCCCCCCCGGGGGGGGGATCCAGCCCCTCCCCACCCGGAGATGCAGTGCCCCCCCCCCGCTCCCACTTGCACTGTAAGACCCTAACCCAGGGGTCCCCCGAACGTTTGAGGGTCCCCCCCCCATCCTCGCCTGGCCGGGAGCAGGGACACAGATGGGTTGGGGGGCAGGGGGTGGGGAATGGGGACAGGGTAAGGGGGCGGGGCCACAGTGGGGGGGCGGGGCTGGGATGTGGAGAGGGGGGTGGGGGTGGGGGAATGGGGACAGGGTAAGGGGGCGGGGCCACAGCGAGGGGGCGGGGCTGGGATGTGGAGAGGAGGCTGGGGGAGGGGGAAGGGGGACAGGGTAAGGGGGCGGGGCCACAGCGGGGGGGGCGGGGCCGGGATGTGGAGAGGAGGGTGGGGTAAGGGGGACAGGGTAAGGGGGCGGGGCCACAGTGGGGGGCGGGGCTGGGATGTGGAGAGGAGGGTGGGGGTGGAGGAATGGGGACAGGGTAAGGGGGTGGGGCCACAGTGAGGGGCCGGGGCTGGGATGTGGAGAGGAGGGTGGGGTAAGGGGGACAGGGTAAGGGGGCGGGGCCACAGTGGGGGGGGCGGGGCTGGGATGTGGAGAGGAGGGAAGGGGGACGGTAAGGGGGGCGGGGCCACAGCGGGGGGGCGGGGCCGGGATGTGGAGAGGAGGGTGGGGGGATGGGGACAGGGTCAGGGGGCGGGGCCACAGCCGGGGGGGGTGGGGCCGGGTTGTGGAGAGGAGGCTGGGGGAGGGGTAAGGGGCGGGGCCACAGTGCGGGGGCGGGGCCGGGTTGTGGAGAGGGGGGTGGGGAGGAGCTAGGGGGGGACTCCCTCACCCCTGGGGGGGCTGGCCTGGGCCACCCCACGCCCCCCGGCCGTTCCTCCCCACACTTCGGCGGCATCTGCCATGGACCCCTCCCCCACCCACCTCGTCGCGCCCCCTCTCCGTGCCTCCGGGGGGGTCCCTGAGTCACCCCCCCCCGTCTGTGTCCCCCCCCCCCCCTCCCCTGCAGAACAACCCCAAGATCAAGGACATCCTGGGCAAGTCGAAGGGGCAGCCCAAGAAACGTCTGACCCACGTGTACGACCTCTGCAAGGGGAAGAACATCTGCGAGGGGGGGGAGGAGATGGGACAACAAGTTCGGGGTGGAGCAGCCGGACGGGACGAGGACCTGACCAAGGAGAAGGTAGGGGGGGCGGGGGGGGGGTCCCCCGGACGCGCTGGGGTGACCCCCGAGCCCCTTTCCGCATGGCAGGCGGCCCGTTTCACCTGCGGAACTCCCTGCCACATGAAACGGCCGGGGGTCGACCGGCCTCCTGAGCCGGGTCTCATGAGGAGGCCACCCAAAGGGGGGGGTCAAATTCGTTAAATCCAGCCCGTAGCCCCGGAGACGGGGTTCGGGGATAGACGTGGGACCCCTTAACGGCCCACGTTTGCATAACGAACCCGGGGTTCTCCGCCGTATGCCTGGGTTCGGAGAGGGGAGCGCCGCGCTATGCAAAGCGGGTGACCCCCGCTCTTAATTAACGAGCGGGGTAACGAGGCCTTTTGCACGGAGGGTGTTCCCGTCCCATCGGGGGTGGGGGAAGTTTTTGGCCCCATGGGGGCTGCGAAATCGTATGGAGGGCGGGGTCCGGAAGGCTGCGCCCCCCCCTCCCCCAAAGAGCCAGGCCCCGCCCCCCTCCGGCCCCTCCCACTTCCTGACACCTGAGAAGCCCCGACCCATCGAACACCCCCTGCCCCTCCTGAGACCCCCCCCACCCTAACTGCCCCCCCAGGACCCTACCCCCCTGCTACCTGTTCCCTGACTGCCCCCTCCAGAGACCCCCCCACCCTAACTGCCCCCCCAAGAACCACCCCCTACCCAATCCCCCGACTGCCCAGCCCCTTATCTACCCCCCCGCCCCTGACAAACCCCAGGACGCCCCCACCCATCCAACCTCCGTTTCCCATCCCCCCCCCAGGATGCCCACCCTTTATCCCAGGCCCCCCGTCCCCCGACTGTCCCACCCCTTCTCCAGCCCCCTGACAAACCCCCGGGACGCCCCAACCTCCGTTTCCCATCCCCCAGGACGCCCCGCTCTTTATCCAAACCCCGGGACGCCCCAACCTCCGTTTCCCATCCCCCCCCAGGACGCCCCGCCCTTTATCCCAGCCCCCCGCCCCCTGACAAACCCCCAGGACACCCCCACCCATCCAACCTCCGTTTCCCATCCCCCCCCCAGGACGCCCCGCCCTTTATCCCAGCCCCCCGCCCCCTGACAAACCCCCAGGACACCCCCACCCATCCAACCTCCGTTTCCCATCCCCCCCCCCAGGACACCCCGCCCTTTATCCAACCCCCCGGCCCCTGACAAACCCCCAGGACACCCCCCACCCATCCAACCTCCGTTTCCCATCCCCCCCCCCAGGACACCCCGCCCTTTATCCAACCCCCTGACAAACCCCCGGGACGCCCCAACCTCCGTTTCCATCCCCCCCTCCCAGGACACCCCGCCCTTTATCCAACCCCCCGGCCCCTGACAAACCCCAGGACACCCCCCACCCATCCAACCTCCGTTTCCCATCCCCCCCCCAGGACACCCCCGCCCTTTATCCAACCCCCTGACAAACCCCGGGACGCCCGCCCTTTATCCAACCCCCCGTCCCACGCCGGGAGCTCCGCAGCCGGCCCGGCGTTGGCCCCGCGTCCTGGGGGGGGGGACTCTGACCGGGGCTGTCCCGGCAGGGCCACGGGGGCTGCGGGCGCTACCAGCCCCGCATCCGGCGCACGGGCCTGGAGCTGTACGCGGAGTGGAAGCACGTCAACGAGGACTCGCAGGAGAAGAAGATCCTGCTGAGCCCGGAGCGGGTGCACGAGGTGCTCAAGCGCATCTCGGACGAGGAGTGCTTCGTGCTGGGCATGGAGCCGCGCTTCGCCCGCCCCGAGTGGATGATCTGCACCGTCCTGCCCGTGCCCCCCCTCTCCGTCCGGCCCGCCGTGGTCATGCAGGGCTCGGCCCGCAACCAGGTGGGGGGCGCCGGGGGTCTCGCCGAGGGGAGGGGGGGCTGGTGGTTAGAGCTGGGAGCCAGGACTCCTGGGTTCTCTGCCCGGCTCTGGGAGGGGAGTGGGGGCTGGTGGGTTGGAGCAGGGGGGCTGGGAGCCAGGACTCCTGGGTTCTCTGCCCGGCTCTGGGAGGGGAGTGGGGGCTGGTGGATTAGAGCAGGGGGGGGCTGGGAGCCAGGACTCCTGGGTTCTCTCCCTGGTTCTGGGAGGGGAGTGGGGGCTGGTGGATTAGAGCAGGGGGGGCCGGGAGCCAGGACTCCTGGGTTCTCTCCCCGGCTCTGGGAGGGGAGTGGGGGCTGGTGGTTAGAGCAGGGGGGGGCTGGGAGCCAGGACTCCTGGGTTCTCTCCCCGGCTCTGGGAGGGGAGTGGGGGCTGGTGGGTCAGAGCAGGGGGGCTGGGAGCCAGGACTCCTGAGTTCTCTCCCCGGCTCTGGGAGGGGAGTGGGGGCTGGTGGTTAGAGCAGGGGGGGCTGGAGCCAGGACTCCTGGTTCTCTCCCTGGCTCTGGAGGGGAGTGGGGGCTGGTGGGTCAGACCGGGGGGGGGGGCTGGGAGCCCGGACTCCTGGGTTCTCTCCCCGGCTCTGGGAGGGGAGAGGGGGCTGGTGTGTTAGAGCAGGGGGGGCTGGGAGCCCGGACTCCTGGGTTCTCCCCGGCTCTGGGAGGGGAGTGGGGGCTGGTGGGTTGGAGCAGGGGCGCTGGGAGCCAGGACTCCTGGGTTCTCTCCCCAGCTTTGGGAGGGGAGTGGGGGGCTGGTGGGTTAGAGCAGAGGGGCTGGGAGCCAGGACTCCTGGGTTCTCTCCCCAGCTTTGGGAGGGGAGTGGGGCTGGTGGTTAGAACAGGGGGGGCTGGGCGCCCCGGACTCCTGGGTTCTCTCCCTGACTCCTGCCCCCCCCAGGACGACCTGACCCACAAGCTGGCCGACGTGGTGAAGATCAACAACCAGCTGCGGCGGAACGAGCAGAACGGGCGGCCGCGCACGTCATCGCGGAGGACGTGAAGCTCCTGCAGTTCCACGTGGCCACCATGGTGGACAATGAGCTGCCCGGCCTGCCCCGGGTGAGCCCCTGCCCGGTGCATGCTGGGAGGTGTGGTCCATAGTCCTGCCTGGTGCATGCTGGGAGGTGTGGTCCATAGTCCTGGCTGGTGCATGCTGGGAGGTGTGGTCCATGGTCCTGGCTGGTGCATGCTGGGAGGTGTGGTCCATGGTCCTGGCTGGTGCATGCTGGGAGGTGTGGCCCATGGTCCTGGCTGGTGCATGCTGGGAGGTGTGGTCCTGCCTGGTGCATGCTGGGAGGTGTGGCCCGTGGTCCTGCCTGGTGCATGCTGGGAGGTGTGGTCCTGGCTGGTGCATGCTGGGAGGTGTGGTCCATAGTCCTGGCTGGTGCATGCTGGAGGTGTGGTCCATGGTCCTGGCTGGTGCATGCTGGGAGGTGTGGCCCATGTCCTGGCTGGTGCATGCTGGGAGGTGTGGTCCTGCCTGGTGCATGCTGGGAGGTGTGGCCCGTGGTCCTGCCTGGTGCATGCTGGAGGTGTGGTCCTGGCTGGTGCATGCTGGGAGGTGTGGTCCTGCCTGGTGCATGCTGGGAGGTGTGGCCCGTGGTCCTGGCTGGTGCATGCTGGGAGGTGTGGTCCTGCCCGGTGCATGCTGGGAGGTGTGGCCCGTGGTCCTGGCTGGTGCATGCTGGGAGGTGTGGTCCGTGGTCCTGCCCGGTGCATGCTGGGAGGTGTGGTCCTGCCCGGTGCATGCTGGGAGGTGTGGTCCTGCCCGGTGCATGCTGGGAGGTGTGGTCCTGCCCGGTGCATGCTGGGACGTGTCATTGCCATAGTCCTGCTCCTCTGCTCAGCTAATGGTAAAGCATTGCATGCTGGGACGTTTTATCTCCTGCCTTGTCACTCCAACTTGGGGCAAGATGGAGCATTGCATGCTGGGATTTGTAGTTTTTTTTGGTTGTGATGAAGCACTGCATGCTGGGACATGTCCCCCTGGATCCGCTCTTCAGTTGGGAAAAGATGCAGCATTGCATGCTGGGATTGTGGCCTTGGCTGCTTGTGGGGGAGCATTGTGGCTAAATCCCAGCATGCAATGCTGCTCTCCAAGCCAATCCAGAGATTACGTATCCAGCATGCAATGCTGTACCCCAAGGCAGAGACTACAAATCCAGCATGCAATGCTGGGCTTTGATTGAATCGGACGGTCAGTCCCTGGGTGTATCTGGGCATAGCTGGCTTGTCATGGAGAGTTGCATGCAGGGAAGTGTCCCTGCTGGACCAATTGGATGAAGGGACAGCATTGCATGCTGGGCCTTGTAGTCCCTGGATTGGGTTGTTTCTTAGTGTTGCATGCTGGGCCTTGTAGTCCCTGGATTGTTTGTGGCTTTGCATTGCATGCTGGGACTTGTAGTCCCTGGATTGGTTTGTGGCTTTGCGTTGCATGCTGGGACTTGTAGTCCCTGGTTGGGTTGTGGATTAGCATTGCATGCTGGGACTTGTAGTCCTTGGATTTGTTTATAGATTAGCGTTGCATGCTGGGATTTATAGTCCCTGGATTGGTTTGTGGCTTTGCGTTGCATGCTGGGATTTGTAGTCCCTGGGTTGGTTGTGGATTAGCATTGCATGCTGGGACTTGTAGTCCCTGGGTTGGGTTGTGGATTAGCATTGCATGCTGGGACTTGTAGTCCTTGGATTTGTTTATGGATTAGCGTTGCATGCTGGATTTATAGTCCCTGGATTGGTTTGTGGCTTTGCGTTGCATGCTGGGACTTGTAGTCCTTGGATTCGTTTATGGATTAGCGTTGCATGCTGGGATTTATAGTTCCTGGATTGGGTTGTGGCATTGCGTTGCATGCTGGGACTTGTAGTCCCTGGATTGGGTTGTGGCTTTGCGTTGCATGCTGGGACTTGTAGTCTTGGCGGGCGGCCCCCTCTGTGTTAACGAGGTGGGTGACTCTCGCGCACCCGGCTTTACCTGGGGGTGCCCCTCCCTTTTGCTCCCTAATCTGCCAGCCCGGTTAACCCCTTCCTTCCCTCCCCCCCCCCCCCCCCCCGGCAGGCCATGCAGAAATCGGGGCGGCCCCTGAAGTCCCTCAAGCAGCGGCTGAAGGGCAAAGAGGGGCGCGTGCGGGGGAACCTGATGGGGAAGCGGGTGGATTTCTCCGCCCGGACGGTCATCACCCCGGACCCCAACCTCTCCATCGACCAGGTGGGGGTGCCCCCGCTCCATCGCCGCCACATGACATTCGCCGAGATCGTCACGCCCTTCAACATCGACAGGTGGGGGCGGGGCCGGCGAGCCCCGGAAAGGGGGGGGGGGGGCTGGGGGAGATGGGGGCTGCCCCCCCCCCATAGCTAACGCCTCTGCCCCTCCCACCGCAGACTCCAGGAGCTGGTACGCCGGGGGAACAGCCAGTACCCCGGGGCCAAGTACATCATCCGGGACAACGGCGACCGTATCGACCTGCGTTTCCACCCCAAGCCCAGCGACCTCCACCTGCAGATCGGCTACAAGGTGTGTGGGGGGGAGCGGGGGGAGATTGGGGGGCCCCCCAGCTGCCTGGCTTTCGGGGCGATCGCTTCCCCGGAGACCCCGCCCATGACCCTGGTGGATGATGCGGGGGGTGGGTGGGTGTCTTCATACCATAAAAGTGGGGGCGTTGTTGGGGGGGGGGGTCAGGTCGGGGAGGGGTGTAGGGGGACGGGGGGGGGTCAGTCAGATTGGGGGAGGGGGTTTCCGGCGCGGTGGGGGGTGAAGGGTGGCGGGAAGTGGGTCTCTAGGGCGGGGAGGGGTGGGGGTCTGGGGTGGCGTCTCGGGGGGAGTTGGGCTGGGGAGGGTTGTGGGGATGGGATGCGGGTGGGGGAGAGGGCTGGGGTCTCTGGGGGCAGGAGGAGAGGGGTGAGGTCTATGGGGTGGGATCTTTCGGGGCAGGAGGCTGGAACAGAGGGAGGGGTCTGTGGGGGGCGGGCGGAAAGGGGAGGGGTCCGGGGGGGGCGGGCGGAAAGGGGAGGGGTCTGTGGGGGCGGGCGGAAAGGGGAGGGGTCTGTGGGGGCGGGCGGAAAGGGGAGGGGTCTGTGGGGGGCGGGCGGAAAGGGGAGGGGTCTGTGGGGGGCGGGCGGAAAGGGGAGGGGTCTGTGGGGGGCGGGCGGAAAGGGGAGGGGTCTGTGGGGGCGGGCGGAAAGGGGAGGGGTCTGTGGGGGCGGGCGGAAAGGGGGAGGGTCTGTGGGGGCGGGCGGAAAGGGGAGGGGTCTGTGGGGGCGGGCGGAAAGGGGAGGGGTCTGTGGGGGGCGGGCGGAAAGGGGAGGGGTCTGTGGGGGGCGGGCGGAAAGGGGAGGGGTCTGTGGGGGGCGGGCGGAAAGGGGAGGGGTCTGGGGGGGCGGGGGGCCGGGGACCTGCCCCCTGACTCGCCCCCCCCTTGCCCCCCAGGTGGAGCGGCACATGTGCGACGGGGACATCGTGATCTTCAACCGCCAGCCCACACTACACAAGATGTCCATGATGGGGCACCGGGTGCGGATCCTGCCCTGGTCCACCTTCCGCCTCAACCTCAGGTGAGGGGCTGGACCCCCGACTCCGCCCCCCGGGGCCCCCGACTCCGCCCCCCGGGGCCCCCGACTCCGCCCCCCCACTCCTCCCATCACAGCCGACCCGACTCCGCCCCCCCCGGGGGCCCGACTCCGCCCCCGACTCCTCCCATCACAGCCGACCCCGACTCCGCCCCCCCGGGGCCCCCGACTCCGCCCCCCCACTCCTCCCATCACAGCCGACCCCGACTCCGCCCCCCCCGGGGGCCCGACTCCGCCCCCGACTCCTCCCATCACAGCCGACCCCGACTCCGCCCCCCCGGGGGCCCGACTCCGCCCCCGACTCCTCCCATCACAGCCGACCCCGACTCCGCCCCCCCGAGGGCCCCGACTCCGCCCCCCCACTCCTCCCATCACAGCCGACCCCGACTCCGCCCCCCCGGGGCCCCCGACTCCGCCCCCCCGGGGCCCCCGACTCCGCCCCCCGACTCCTCCCATCACAGCCGCCCCCCTGGGGCCCCTGACTCCGCCCCCCTGGGGCCCCTGACTCCGCCCCCCGACTCCTCCCATCACAGCCGCCCCCGACTCCGCCCCCCGGGGCCCCCGACTCCGCCCCCCGGCCCCGCCCCTCACGGTCTCTCCCCCCCCCCCCCCCCAGCGTGACCACCCCCTACAACGCGGACTTCGACGGGGACGAGATGAACCTGCACCTGCCCCAGTCCCTGGAGACGCGGGCGGAGATCCAGGAGCTGGCCATGGTGCCCCGGATGATCGTCACCCCCCAGTCCAACCGCCCCGTCATGGGCATCGTGCAGGACACACTCACCGCCGTGCGCAAGTTCACCAAGCGCGACGTCTTCCTGGAGCGGGTGAGGGGGGCGCCGGGCCGGGGGGGGGCCAATCTCAGCCGGGGGGGGGTGCCAGGCCGGGGGAGGGGGGCGAATCTCGGCGGGGGGGGTGCCAGGCCGGGGGAGGGCGCGAATCTCGGCGGGGGGGGTGCCAGGCCGGGGGAGGGCGCGAATCTCGGGGGGTGTGTGCTGGGGAGGGCGCGAATCTGGGGGGGGGAGGGTGTACTGGGTTGGGGGAGGGGAGGGGGCGAATCTCCGAGGGGGGGGCACCGGGCCGGGGGAGAGGGTGAATCTTGGGGGGGCAGTGGAGGGGGGTGATCCCGGGGGAGGCCGCGAACCTTGGGGGGGGGGACGCAAACCTCAGGGGGGGGCCGGGGGAGGGGCGCGAACCTCGGGGGGCGGGGGGGGAGTGTTCCTGGCTGGGGGAGAGGGGCGAATCTCGGCGGCGGGGGTGGGTGGGGTGCCAGGCCGGGGGAGGGCGCGAATCTCGGGGGGGGGGGTGCTGGGGAGGGCGCAAATCTTGGGGGGGGAGGGTGTACTGGGTTGGGGGAGGGGAGGGGGCGAATCTCCGAGGGGGGGGCACCGGGCCGGGGGAGAGGGCGAATCTTGGGGGGGCAGTGGAGGGGGGCGATCCCGGGGGAGGCCGCGAACCTCGGGGGGGGGGGGACGCAAACCTCAGGGAGGGGCCGGGGGAGGGGCGCGAACCTCGGGGGGGGGGACGCAAACCTCGGGGGGGCCGGGGGAGGGGCGCAAACCTTGGGGGGGACACGCAAACCTCGGGGGGGCCGGGGAAGGGGCACGAACCTCGGGGGGGGACGCAAACCTCAGGGGGGGCCGGGGAAGGGGCACGAACCTCGGGGGGGGACGCAAACCTCAGGGGGGGGCCGGGGGAGGGGCGCGAACCTTGGGGGGGGGACGCAAACCTCAGGGGGGGGGCCGGGGGAGGGGCGCAAACCTTGGGGGGACACGCAAACCTCAGGGGGGGGCCGGGGAAGGGGCACGAACCTCGGGGGGGGGGGGGGAGTGTTCCTGGCTGGGGGAGATGGGCGAATCTCGGCGGCGGGGGGGGGGGCGCGAATCTTGGGGGGGAGGGTGTACTGGGTCGGGGGAGGGGCGGGGGCGAATCTCGGAGTGGGGGACACGGGGCCGAGGGAGGGGGTGCGAATCTGGGGGGGCCGCCGGCAGAGGCCGGGGGCCCCCTATCCCTGACGCCCCCCCCCCCCCCGTTCCCCCCCCCCCCCCCAGGGCGAGGTGATGAACCTGCTGATGTTCCTGTCCACCTGGGACGGGAAGGTGCCCCAGCCGGCCATCCTGAAGCCGCGCCCGCTCTGGACGGGCAAACAGATCTTCTCCCTCATCATCCCCGGGCACATCAACTGCATCCGGACCCACAGCACCCACCCCGACGACGAGGACAGCGGGCCCTACAAGCACATCTCCCCCGGCGACACCAAGGTACCCGCCCCCTTGGCTGCCTCAGTTTCCCCTCCGGGCGGAGAGTGTGTCCGGGGGGAGGGAGGCCCGGAGCCGGGGTCTTGGCTCCCTGTCCCCCCAAGATGGACCTGACTTGAGGGGTCCCCTTCTCCTCTAAGCTCTCTTCTTGTCATCCCATAAACCTCCTGTTTTCCCGGGAGTCACGGTGAATTGCAGGAAGTGGGGGTGCAGGGCCCCCGGCTCCCCCCACCCTGTGACCCCCAAATAAAGCTCGATCAGCTTTCTGGGCTGGCTTAATGTCGGCAATGAACGGATCTCTGCTTATTAGCGGTAACGAGGGGGAGCAGACGGCAAGCCTGCAAAATCGGGATGTGGGGGTCGACCCCCCCCCCCCCAAAATCGGGACTCTCCCTATAAATTCGGGACAGCTCTCAATACGCCCAGCGGCCCGGGATCTGAGACTCCTTCCCCAGGGGGGCTGGCCACACGCTCGGGGGTTCAGCCGCTCGCCGAATTTGGGGTCGGGGAGGAATTTCCCCCCCCAGGATTGGCCGAGGCCCTGGGGAGGTTCCCCAGCCCCCCCCTTCCTCTGCAGCGTGGGGCACTTGGAGGATTCCCTGCGCCCCGAAGTCCATTTCAACCCGATTTTGAGGCGGGGCGGGGGTTAGGGGTTGACTGCGGGGTGGCGGAAAGTCTGCGGGGGGCGGAAAGTCTGCGGCGGATGCCGACTGGGTTTGGGGATGCGGAGAGGCGGGCTCAAAGGGGGATCCCCGCGGGGGGGGGGGGGCTTGCTGAGGACGGGCCCCGAAATCCGGCTCTCCCGCCAGGTGATCGTGGAGAACGGGGAGCTGATCATGGGCATCCTGTGTAAGAAATCACTGGGCACCTCGGCCGGCTCGCTGGTCCACATCTCCTACCTGGAGATGGGTCACGACACCACCCGCCTCTTCTACAGCAACATCCAGACCGTCATCAACAACTGGCTACTCATCGAGGGTGAGCCCCACAGCCCCCCGCCCGGCCCCACTCCCCTCCCGGAGCCGGGGGGAGGACCCAGGAGTCCGGGCTCCCAGCCCCCCTGCTCTGACCACTAGACCGCACTCCCCTCCCAGAGCCGGGGAGAGAACCCAGGAGTCCTGGCTCCCAGCCCCCCCTGCTCTAACCCACCAGCCCCCCACTCCCCTCCCAGAGCCGGGGAGAGAACCCAGGAGTCCTGGTTCCCAGCTCCCCCTGTTCTAACCCACCAGCCCCCACTCCCCTCCCAGAGCCGGGGAGAGAACCCAGGAGTCTGGTTCCCAGCTCCCCCTGTTCTAACCCACCAGCCCCCACTCCCCTCCCAGAGCCGGGGGGAGAACCCAGGAGTCCTGGCTCCCAGCCCCCCCTGCTCTCACCCACCAGCCCCCACTCCCCTCCCAGAGCCGGGGAGAGAACCCAGGAGTCCTGGCTCCCAGCCCCCCCTGCTCTAACCACCAGCCCCCCACTCCCCTCCCAGAGCCGGGGAGAGAACCCAGGAGTCCTGGTTCCCAGCTCCCCCTGTTCTAACCCACCAGCCCCCACTCCCCTCCCAGAGCCGGGGGGAGAACCAGGAGTCCTGGCTCCCAGCCCCCCCTGCTCTCACCCACCAGCCCCCACTCCCCTCCCAGAGCCGGGAGAGAACCCAGGAGTCCTGGCTCCCAGCCCCCCCTGCTCCAACCCACCAGCCCCCACTCCCCTCCCAGAGCTGGGGAGAGAACCCAGGAGTCCTGGCTCCCATCCCCCCTGCTCTAACCCACCAGCCCCCACTCCCCTCCCAGAGCCAGGGAGAGAACCCAGGAGTCCTGGCTCCCAGCCCCCCCTGCTCTGACCCACCAGCCCCCACTCCCCTCCCAGAGCCGGGGAGAGGACCCAGGAGTCCTGGCTCCCAGCCCCCCCTGCTCTAACCCACCAGCCCCCACTCCCCTCCCAGAGCCGGGGAGAGAACCCAGGAGTCCTGGTTCCCAGCTCCCCCTGCTCTAACCCACCAGCCCCCACTCCCCTCCCAGAGCCGGGAGAGAACCCAGGAGTCCTGGCTCCCAGCCCCCCCTGCTCTAACCCACCAGCCCCCACTCCCCTCCCAGAGCCGGGGAGAGAACCCAGGAGTCCGGGGCCCTAGCTGGGGGTGGGGGCTGGGTCTGAGTGTTCTGTCTCGCCCCCCCAGGCCACACCATCGGCATTGGGGACTCCATCGCGGACGCCAAGACCTACCAGGACATCCAGAACACCATCAAGAAAGCCAAGCAGGACGTCATAGAGGTGCCAGGGAGGGGGGGTGTCCGGGATTGGGGGGGGGGGGAGGGGGAGCTGGGGTTTGGGGGGCGGGGTGCTCGAGGGTCTGTGTTGGGTCTTGGGGGGGGGTGTGGATGGATTTGGGGGGCAGTGGAAGGGTGGTCGTGGGGGTCTGCGATTTGGGGGCCGGGGTTTGGGGGGCAGCGGCAGGGTTTGGAGGATGGGTTGCCAGGAGGTGGGGGGGGGGCTGGGTTTGGGGGAAGTGAAGGGGCGTGGCGACTGGGTTTTGGGGGACTTTGGGGGCTGCATTTGGGGGCAGTAGGGGTGCCTGCGGGGCCGGGTTCAGCCCCCCCAGAGGCCCCTCGGGGAGCAGGGCCAGCGAGGGATTCGGGGGGCCGTGGGGGGCTGGGTTTGGGGGCAGTAGAGGGGCCTGGGGGCCAGGTTCAGCCCCCCCAGAGTCCCCTCGGGGAGCAGGGCTGGCAGGGGGTTCGGGGGGCCGTGGGGGGCCGGGTTCAGCCCCCTCGGGGAGCGGGGCCAGCGGGGGGGTTCGGGGGGCTGTGGGGGGCCGGGTTCCGCCCCCTCGGGGAGCGGGGCCGGCGGGGGGTTCTGGGGGCTGAGGGGGCCGGGTTCCGCCCCCTCGGGGAGCGGGGCCGGCGGGGGGGTTCGGGGGGCTGTGGGGGGGCCGGGTTCCGCCCCCTCAGGGAGCGGGGCCGGCGGGGGGTTTCGGGGGGCTTTGGGGGGCCGGGTTCCGCCCCCTCGGGGAGCGGGGCCGGCGGGGGGTTTCGGGGGGCTTTGGGGGGCCGGGTTCCGCCCCCTCGGGGAGCGGGGCCGGCGGGGGGTTTCGGGGGGCTGTGAGGGGGCCGGGTTCAGTCCCCTCGGGGAGCGGGGCCGGCGGGGGATTTCGGGGGGCTGTGGGGGGGCCGGGTTCCACCCCTCGGGGAGCGGGGCCGGCGGGGGGTTTTGGGGGGCCGTGGGGGGGCCGGGTTCCGCCCCTCGGGGAGCGGGGCCGGCGGGGGGTTTCGTGGGGCTGTGGGGGGGGCCGGGTTCCGCCCCCTCGGGGAGCGGGGCTGGCGGGGGGGTTCGGGGGGCCGTGGGTGGGCCGGGTTCAGTCCCCTCGGGGAGCGGGGCTGGCGGGGGGGTTTTCGGGGGGCTGTGTGGGGCCGGGTTCCGCCCCTCGGGGAGCGGGGCCGGCGGGGGGTTTCGGGGGGCCGGGGGCTGACCCCACCCCGCCCCCCAGGTGATCGAGAAGGCCCATAACAACGAGCTGGAGCCCACGCCGGGGAACACCCTGCGCCAGACCTTCGAGAACCAGGTGAACCGGATCCTGAACGACGCCCGGGACAAGACCGGCTCCTCCGCCCAGAAGTCCCTGTCCGAGTACAACAACTTCAAGTCCATGGTGGTCTCGGGCGCCAAGGGCTCCAAGATCAACATCTCCCAGGTGGGCCGGCGGGGGGCTCGAACCCGGAGCCTGGGGGGCGGAGGCGCCTTCTCCCAGCCGGGCCCTGGGGTTGAGAGGGTGGGGGAGCCCCTGGCTTGGGGGAGGGGCCTTCTCTAAGCCCCGCCCCTGGTTGAGGCGGTGGGGAGGGGCCTTCACTAAGCCCTGCCCCTGGGTTGAGAGGATGGGAGAGCCCTTGGTTTGGGGGAGGGGCCTTCTCTAAGCCCCGCCCTGGGTTGAGGCGGTGGGGAGGGGCCTTCATTAAGCCCCGCCCCTGGGTTGAGAGGATGGGAGAGCCCCGGGCTTGGGGGAGGGGCTTCTCTAAACCCCGCCCCTGGGTTGAGGCGGTGGGGAGGGGCCTTCATTAAGTCCCGCCCCTGGGTTGAGAGGATGGGAGAGCCCCGGGCTTGGGGGAGGGGCCTTCTCTAAACCCTGCCCCTGGGTTGAGGCGGTGGGGAGGGGCCTTCACTAAGCCCCGCCCCTGGGTTGACATGATGGGAGAGCCCTTGGCTTGGGGGAGGGGCTTCTCTAAACCCCGCCCCTGGGTTGAGGTGGTGGGAGGGGCCTTCTCTAAGCCCTGCCCCTTGGGTTGACATGATGGGAGAGCCCTTGGCTTGGGGGAGGGGCCTTGGCTAAGCCCCGCCCCTGGGTTGACATGATGGGAGAGCCCTTGGCTTGTGGGAGGGGCCTTGGCTAAGCCCCGCCCCTGGGTTGAGGTGGTGGGGAGGGGCCTTGGCTAAGCCCCGCCCCTGGGTTGAGATGATGCGAGAGCCCTTGGCTTGGGGGTAGCTTCCTGCCTCCCATAGGATCCACAGCGCGCCCCCTCCCCCCCCGTCCCACACCCAGGGGAGGGGGCGAGATTCACACACACACAACACACACACAACATGAGGGGACCCTGATCTTGGTCTGGGGGGGCAATGGGCGAGAGCTCACCCTGAGGGGGGGCTGGGTGAAGAAGGAGACCCCGGCCTGCCCCCTCAGTCCTCCGGGGCCCCTTGCCGCGGCACTGGGGTCACCCCCCCACCTCCGTCCTCCCTCCCCCCCCCCAGGTGATCGCGGTGGTGGGGCAGCAGAACGTGGAGGGGAAGCGCATTCCCTTTGGGTTCAAGCACCGCACCCTGCCCCACTTCATCAAGGACGACTACGGGCCCGAGAGCCGGGGCTTCGTGGAGAACTCCTACCTGGCCGGCCTGACCCCCACCGAGTTCTTCTTCCACGCCATGGGGGGGCGGGAGGGGCTCATCGACACGGCCGTGAAGACCGCCGAGACGGGTGAGCCGGGGGGGGGGGACGCCGGGGGGGGGGGCGGCGGGGGTCCCCGGGCGCCGGTGCTGACCCCTTCTCCCCCCCCCCCCCGCCGCCCCCCCCCCCCAGGCTACATCCAGCGCCGGCTGATCAAGTCGATGGAGTCGGTGATGGTGAAGTACGACGCCACCGTCCGCAACTCCATCAACCAGGTTGTGCAGCTCCGGTACGGGGAGGACGGGCTGGCCGGGGAGAGTGTCGAGTTCCAGAACCTGGCCACCCTCAAGCCCTCCAACAAGGCCTTCGAGAAGAAGTGAGTGGGGGGGGGGGGCATCTCGGGGGGCCGGGCGAGGGGTCCCCGGGCCCCGCCCCAGAGGTGGGCGCATCTCGGCGCCGGGCGAGGGGTCCCCCGGGTCCCCCGCCCCAGAGGTGGGCGCGTCTCGGCGCCGGGCGAGGGGTCCCCGGGTCCCCCGCCCCAGAGGTGGGCGCGTCTCGGCGCCGGGCGAGGGGTCCCCGGGTCCCCCGCCCCAGAGGTGGGCGCGTCTCGGCGCCGGGCGAGGGGTCCCCGGGTCCCCGCCCCAGAGGTGGGCGCGTCTCGGCGCCGGGCGAGGGGTCCCCGGGTCCCGCCCCAGAGGTGGGCGCGTCTCGGCGCCGGGCGAGGGGTCCCCGGGTCCCGCCCCAGAGGTGGGCGCATCTCAGCGCCGGGCGAGGGGTCCCCGGGTCCCCCGCCCCAGAGGTGGGCGCGTCTCGGTGCCGGGCGAGGGGTCCCCGGGTCCCGCCCCAGAGGTGGGCGCATCTCGGCGCCGGGCGAGGGGTCCCCGGGTCCCGCCCCAGAGGTGGGCGCGTCTCGGCGCCGGGCGAGGGGTCCCCGGGTCCCGCCCCAGAGGTGGGCGCATCTCGGCGCCGGGCGAGGGGCCCCTGGCTGGCCCCCTGGGGCTCTCATTGTGCCCCCCCCCCGCCGGCTCCAGGTTCAAGTTCGACTACGCCAACGAGCGGGCGCTGCGGCGCACCCTGCAGGAGGAGATGGTGAAGGACATCCTGAGCAACGCCCACATCCAGAACGAGCTGGAGCGCGAGTTCGAGAAGATGCGCGAGGACCGGGAGGTGCTGCGGGTCATCTTCCCCACCGGCGACAGCAAGGTGAGCACGGGACCCCGGCGTCCGGGAGCCCCCGGGCCCCTCCCGGAGCCAGGGAGAGGACCCAGGAGTCCTGGCTCCCAGCCCCCCCTGCTCTAACCACCAGCCCCCACTCCCCTCCCGGAGCCGGGGAGAGAACCCAGGAGTCCTGGCTCCCAGCCCCCCCTGCTCTAACCACCAGCCCCCACTCCCCTCCCAGCGCCGGGGAGAGAACCCAGGAGTCCTGGCTCCCAGCCCCCCCTGCTCTAACCACCAGCCCCCACTCCCCTCCCAGCACCGGGGAGAGAACCCAGGAGTCCTGGCTCCCAGCCCCCCCTGCTCTAACCACCAGCCCCCACTCCCCTCCCAGAGCCGGGGAGAGAACCCAGGAGTCCTGGCTCCCAGCCCCCTCTGCTCTAACCCACCAGCCCCCACTCCCCTCCCAGAGCCAGGAGAGAACCCAGGAGTCCTGGCTCCCAACTCCCTTGCAGTGCAGAGGTAGGCTGGGCCCCTTGCAGTGGGGCCTGGGGGGGGGGGGGGGGCCTGTATCCAGACTGCACCATGTGCTGAGCCCCATTTCCCCCCCCCCGCCCCCCCCAGGTGGTGTTGCCCTGCAACTTGCTGCGTATGATCTGGAACGCCCAGAAGATCTTCCACATCAACGCCCGGCTGCCCTCCGACCTGCACCCCATCAAGGTGGTGGAAGGTGGGTCCCCCCACCCCCCCCGCCCCCTCTTTGTGCCGGGGGGGGGTGTGTCCTGCAGGGACCCTGCAACTGACTTAGGGGGGGGCGTTTGCGGGACCAACGGGTCTGATCTTGGGGGGGGGGGGGATCCGGTGGGGGGCAGAGGGGCCCATGGGTGTGGGGGGGGGGGAGATACCCGGCTTAGGGGGCTGGGTGGGGGGGGGGTCTGATCCGGGCGGGGTGCCGGCCTAAGGGCCCCGGGGACACTTCCGGGGACAGTGGGGACAGTACCGGCCGGGGGGGGACGGTGCATCTGAACGGGGGGGGGGGGAGCGACAGGCTCCGGGGGGGGGGCCCCCGTCCCTGACCCCCATCCGGCCCCCCCAGGCGTGAAGGAGCTGAGCAAAAAGCTGGTGATCGTGAACGGGGACGACCCGCTGAGCCGGCAGGCCCAGGAGAACGCCACCCTCCTCTTCAACATCCACCTCCGCTCCACCCTCTGCAGCCGCCGCATGGTGGAGGAGTTTCGGCTCAGCGGCGAGGCCTTCGATTGGCTGCTGGGCGAGATCGAGTCCAAGTTCAACCAGGCCATCGTGAGCCCCCCGGGGGGGGGGGGGGGCTGGTGGGAGGCGGAGGAAGATGGGGCCGGCGTGGGCGGGACGCTGGAGGGGGAGGAGGGCAAGGACCGTGTGGTGGGACATCCCGGGGGGAGGCGGAGGACGGCGGGGCCGGTGTGGGAGGCGGAGGACAACGGGGCCGGTGTGGACGGGACGTTCCGGTGGGAGGCGGAGGACGGCGCGGGCGGGAGACGGCGCGGGCGGGAGACGGCGCGGGCGGGAGACGGCGCGGGCGGGAGGCGGCGGGAGACGGCGCGGGCGGGCGGGAGGCGGAGGAGGAGGGTGGCGGGGCCGGCGCGGGCGGGCGGGAGGCGGAGGAGGAGGGTGGCGGGGCCGGCGCGGGCGGGCGGGAGGCGGAGGAGGAGGGTGGCGGGGCCGGCGCGGGCGGGCGGGAGGCGGAGGAGGAGGGTGGCGGGGCCGGCGCGGGCGGGCGGGAGGCGGAGGAGGAGGGTGGCGGGGCCGGCGCGGGCGGGCGGGAGGCGGAGGAGGAGGGTGGCGGGGCCGGGGCGGGAGGGAGGCGGAGGAGGAGGGTGGCGGGGCCGGGGCGGGAGGGAGGCGGAGGAGGAGGGTGGCGGGGCCGGGGCGGGAGGGAGGCGGAGGAGGAGGGTGGCGGGGGCCGGCGCGGGCGGGAGGGAGGCGGAGGAGGAGGGTGGCGGGGCCGGCGCGGGCGGGAGGGAGGCGGAGGAGGAGGGTGGCGGGGCCGGCGCGGGCGGGCGGCGGAGGAGGAGGGTGGCGGGGCCGGCGCGGGCGGGAAGAGGAGGAGGAGGCTGGCGTGGGCGGGAGGAGGGGGCGGCTGGCGCGGGCGGGAGGAGGGGGCGGCTGGCGCGGGCGGGAGGAGGAGGAGGGTGGTGGAGCTGGCCGCGGGCGGGAGGAGGGGGCGGCCGGCGCGGGCGGGAGGAGGAGGAGGCTGGCGGGAGGAGGAGGCCGGCGCGGGCGGGAGGAGGAGGGTGGTGGAGCTGGCGCGGGCGGGGAGGAGGGGGCGGCTGGCGCGGGGCGGGAGGAGGAGGCCGGCGCGGGCGGGGGAGGCAGAGGAGGAGGGTGGTGGGGCTGGCGCGGGCGGGAGGAGGAGGCCGGCGCGGGCGGGAGGAGGAGGCCGGCGCGGGCGGGAGGCGGAGGGTGACGGTTCTGACCCCCCCCCCCCCTTGCCCCCAGGCGCACCCCGGGGAGATGGTGGGCGCCCTGGCGGCCCAGTCGCTGGGCGAACCCGCCACCCAGATGACCCTCAACACCTTCCACTACGCCGGCGTCTCGGCCAAGAACGTGACGCTGGGGGTGCCCCGGCTCAAGGAGCTGATCAACATCTCCAAGAAGCCCAAGACCCCCTCGCTCACCGTCTTCCTGCTGGGCC
>JAVMKO010000054.1:42665-104379 GCA_032164245.1 Sternotherus odoratus
GCTGTGTTTGTAGAGCGGTGTGTCTGTGTGTGTATTGGGGTATGTTTGCAGAGTTCTGTGTGTGTGTGTGTGTGTTTGTGTAATGGGTGTGTGTTTTCAGAGCAGTGTGTGTGTGTGTGTAGTGGGTGGGTGTTTGCAGAGCTCTCTGTGTGTGTGTGTGTGTAGTGGGTGGGTGTTTGCAGAGCAGTGTGGGTGTGTGTAGTGGGTGGGTGTTTGCAGAGCTGTGTGTGTGCTGCACTCTGTGTTTGTGGTGTTGTGTGTTTGTGTGTAGCAGGCTTTGTTTGCAGAGTTCTCTGTGTGTGTGTTGCAGGGTATGTGTTTGAAGAGTTCTGTGTGTGTAGCAGGTGTGTGTTTGTAGAGCAGTGTGTGTGTGTGTGTTTCTGTAATGCATTTGTGTTTGCAGAGCAGTGTGCGTGTGTGTGTTTGTGCAATGTGTTTGCAGAGCAGTGCATGTGTGTGTGTGTAGTGTGTCTGCATAGCAGGGTGTGTGTTTGTAGATCACTGTGTGTGTGTGTGTGTGTTGCACTCTGTGTTTGTAGAGCGGTGTGTCTGTGTGTGTATTGGGGTTTGTTTGCAGAGTTTGTGTGTGTGTGTTTGTGTAATGGGTGTGTGTTTTCAGAGCAGTGTGTGTGTAGTGGGTGTGTGTTTGCAGAGCTCTGTGTGTGTGTGTTTGTGTAATGTGTTTGCAGAGCAGTGCATGTGTGTGTGTGTAGTGTGTCTGCGTAGCAGGGTGTGTGTTTGTAGATCACTGTGTGTGTGTGTGTGTGTGTGTTGCACTCTGTGTTTGTAGAGCGGTGTGTCTGTGTGTGTATTGGGGTATGTTTGCAGAGTTCTGTGTGTGTGTGTGTGTGTTTGTGTAATGGGTGTGTGTTTTCAGAGCAGTGTGTGTGTGTGTAGTGGGTGGGTGTTTGCAGAGCTCTGTGTGTGTGTGTGTGTGTAGTGGGTGGGTGTTTGCAGAGCAGTGTGGGTGTGTGTAGTGGGTGGGTGTTTGCAGAGCTGTGTGTGTGCTGCACTCTGTGTTTGTGGTGTTGTGTGTTTGTGTGTAGCAGGCTTTGTTTGCAGAGTTCTGTGTGTGTGTGTGTGTGTTTGTGTAATGGGTGTGTGTTTTCAGAGCAGTGTGTGTGTGTGTAGTGGGTGGGTGTTTGCAGAGCTCTCTGTGTGTGTGTGTGTGTAGTGGGTGGGTGTTTGCAGAGCAGTGTGGGTGTGTGTAGTGGGTGGGTGTTTGCAGAGCTGTGTGTGTGCTGCACTCTGTGTTTGTGGTGTTGTGTGTTTGTGTGTAGCAGGCTTTGTTTGCAGAGTTCTGTGTGTGTGTGTGTGTGTTGCAGGGTATGTGTTTGAAGAGTTCTGTGTGTGTAGCAGGTGTGTGTTTGTAGAGCAGTGTGTGTGTGTGTTTCTGTAATGCATTTGTGTTTGCAGAGCAGTGTGCGTGTGTGTGTGTTTGTGCAATGTGTTTGCAGAGCAGTGCATGTGTGTGTGTGTAGTGTGTCTGCATAGCAGGGTGTGTGTTTGTAGATCACTGTGTGTGTGTTGTGTGTGTTGCACTCTGTGTTTGTAGAGCGGTGTGTCTGTGTGTGTATTGGGGTTTGTTTGCAGAGTTTGTGTGTGTGTGTTTGTGTAATGGGTGTGTGTTTTCAGAGCAGTGTGTGTGTAGTGGGTGTGTGTTTGCAGAGCTCTGTGTGTGTGTGTTTGTGTAATGTGTTTGCAGAGCAGTGCATGTGTGTGTGTGTAGTGTGTCTGCGTAGCAGGGTGTGTGTTTGTAGATCACTGTGTGTGTGTGTGTGTGTGTTGCACTCTGTGTTTGTAGAGCGGTGTGTCTGTGTGTGTATTGGGGTATGTTTGCAGAGTTCTGTGTGTGTGTGTTTGTGTAATGGGTGTGTGTTTTCAGAGCAGTGTGTGTGTGTGTAGTGGGTGGGTGTTTGCAGAGCTCTCTGTGTGTGTGTGTGTGTAGTGGGTGGGTGTTTGCAGAGCAGTGTGGGTGTGTGTAGTGGGTGGGTGTTTGCAGAGCTGTGTGTGTGCTGCACTCTGTGTTTGTGGTGTTGTGTGTTTGTGTGTAGCAGGCTTTGTTTGCAGAGTTCTCTGTGTGTGTGTGTGTGTTGCAGGGTATGTGTTTGAAGAGTTCTGTGTGTGTAGCAGGTGTGTGTTTGTAGAGCAGTGTGTGTGTGTGTTTCTGTAATGCATTTGTGTTTGCAGAGCAGTGTGCGTGTGTGTGTTTGTGTAATGTGTTTGCAGAGCAGTGCATGTGTGTGTGTAGTGTGTCTGCATAGCAGGGTGTGTGTTTGTAGATCACTGTGTGTGTGTGTGTGTTGCACTCTGTGTTTGTAGAGCAGTGTGTCTGTGTGTGTGTATTGGGGTATGTTTGCAGAACTGTGTGTGTGTGTTTGTGTAATAAGTTTGTGTTTGCAGAGCAGTGCATGTGTGTGTGTGTGTGTAGTGTGTCTGCGTAGCAGGGTATGTGTTTGTAGATGTGTAATGGGTTTGTGTTTGCAGAGCTGTGAGTGTGTGTTGCACTCTGTGTTTGTGTGTGTGTTTGTGTAATGGGCTTGTGTTTGCAGAGCAGTGTGTGTGTTGCAGGGTATATGTTTGAAGAGTTCCGTGTGTGTAGCAGGTGTGTGTTTGTAGAGCAGTGTGTGTGTGTGTGTGTAGCAGTGGGGGGATTGTGTAGTGGTGGGGGGGGTGTCTGTGTGTGGCAGTGGGGGGCAGTTTTTTGGCGGTGTCGGGTGAGCGTGTGTAGTGGTGGGGAGATTGTGTAGCAGTGTGGTCTGTGTGTAGTGTGGGGGCGGTTGTTGGGTGGTGTGTGTGTGTAGCAGCGGGGTTGTTTGGCGGTGGGGGTGTGTGTGTGTTTGTGTAGCGGTGGGAGGGATTGTGTAGTAGTGTGGTGTGTGTGTGTAGTGGTAGTGAGGATTGTGTAGCAGTGTGTGGGGAGTGTAGTGTAGGGGAGGTTGTGTGGTGTGTGGGGGTTGTGTGGTGTGTGTGTAGTGGTCGTGGGGATTGTGTAGCAGTGTGTGGTGTATGTGTGTAGAGGGGGGTGGTTGTTGGGTGAGATGGGGGGGGTTGTGTAGTGGTGTGTGTGTGTAGCGGGGCGGGCTGTTTGGCGGGGGGGTGTTGTGTAGCCATGTGTGTATGTAGCAGGAGTGTGGTGGGGGGGTTGTGTAGCGGGGGTGGTGTGTGGTGTAGGGCAGGTTGTGTAACAGTGTGTGGTGTGTCTGTGTGTGGGTTGTGTAGCAGTGTGTGGTGTGTGTGTAGCGGGGGGCAGTTGTGTAGCAGTGTGGTGTGTTTGTGTGTAGCGGGGGGCGGTTGTGTAGCAGTGTGGTGTGTATGTGTGTAGCGGGGGGCGGTTGTGTAGCAGTGTGGTGTGTATGTGTGTAGCGGGGGGGCGGTTGTGTAGCAGTGTGGTGTGTATGTGTGTAGCGGGGGGGGCGGTTGTGTAGCGGTGTGGTGTGTGTGTGTGTAGCAGGGGGCGGTTGTGTAGCAGTGTGGTGTGTATGTGTGTAGCGGGGGGGGCGGTTGTGTAGCGGTGTGGTGTGTGTGTGTAGCGGGGGGGGGTTGTGTAGCAGTGTGGTGTGTGTGTGTGTGTAGCAGGGGGCGGTTGTGTAGCAGTGTGGTGTGTATGTGTGTAGCGGGGGGGCGGTTGTGTAGCGGTGTGGTGTGTGTGTGTAGCGGGGGGCGGTTGTGTAGCAGTGTGGTGTGTGTGTGTGTGTAGCAGGGGGCGGTTGTGTAGCAGTGTGGTGTGTATGTGTGTAGCGGGGGGGCGGTTGTGTAGCGGTGTGGTGTGTGTGTGTAGCGGGGGGGGCGGTTGTGGGGTAGCTGTGGGGGCGGGCTGTTTGGCGGTGGGGGTTGTGTAGCCGTGTGTGTATATCTAGCAGGAGTGTGCTGGGGGCGGTTGTGTAGCGGTGTGTGGTGTGTGTATGTGTAGCGGGGGGTGGTTGTGTAGCGATGTGTGGTGTGTGTAGCAGTGTGGTGTGTGTGTGTAGCGGGGGGCGGTTGTGGGGTAGCTGTGGGGGGGCTGTTTGGCGGGGGGGGGTTGTGTAGCCGTGTGTGTATGTAGCAGGTGTGCGCTGCGGTGGGGGGTTGTGTAGCGGTGTGTGTGTGTAGGGCTGGTTGTGTAACAGTGTGGGTTCCCCTCCCCCACCATGTCCTCCCGGTCCCTCAAGGGGGGGGAGCCGGGGGGGGGTCCCATGCTGGGGCACAGGGAGGGGTCTGGGGGGCTCCGGGGGGATCCCAGGCTGGGGGCGCGCAGGGAGGGGTTTTTTTTGGGGGGGCTCTGGGGCGCGCAGGGGGATGTGGGGGGAGCGGCTGGGGGCACGGGGGGGGGCTCCCGGGTTGGGGGAGCGGCTGGGGGGGGCGCGGGGGGGCCAGGCTGGGGGGCACTTAGTGGGCACGGGGGGGGGGAGCGGCTGGAGCGGGTCTGGGGGGGTTCGCGGGGGGGCTTCTGGGGGGTTCTTGGGGGGGCACTCGGAGGAGGCACTGGGGGGTCCCAGGCTGGGGGGGGTTCGCGGGGGGGGAGGGGCTGGAGATTCTCTGGGGGGTCCGCGGGGGGGGCCCTGGGGGGTCCCAGGCTGGGGAAGCGGCTGGGGGGGCTCGCGGGGGGGTGTCTCAGGCTTCGGGGGTCTGCGGGGGGGTGCCCGGGGGGGGGCGCTGGGGGTCCCAGGCGGGGGGGTTCGAGGGGGGGCGCTGGGGGGTCCCAGGCTGGGGGAGCGGCTGGGGGGTCCGCGGGGGGGCCCTGGGGGGTCCCAGGCTGGGGGAGCGGCTGGGGGGGTTCGCGGGGGGGTCTCAGGCTTGGGGGTCCCAGGCGGGGGGGTTCACGGGGGGGCGCTGGGGGGTCCCAGGCGGGGGGGGCGCCTGGGGGGTCCGCGGTGTTTCGCGGGGGGGGGGCGCTGGGGGGTCCCAGGCGGGGGGGCGCCTGGGGGGTCCGCGGGGGGGGGTCCGCCGGGGGGGGGTCCCGGTCACTCACCCTCCTCGGGGGGCTCCGGGCCCAGGCCCAGGCCGCCAGCGCCAGCCCCAGCCCCAGAGCGGCCCCCGCCGCCAGCCCCAGCCCCAGCGCCCGCCCGGCCCCCGCCCGCCGCCGCCTGCGCCCCATAGACCCGCCGCCCCCTCGCTCGGGCCGGGCCGGGGCATCGGGGCGGGGCCGGGAGCGCGGAGCGGGAGGGACAGGAAATGGGGGGGGAGTGGGGGGGAGGAGAGAGAGTGAGAGAGTGAGAGAGTGTGTCAGTGTGTGTGTGTGTGTGTGTCAGTGTGTGTGAGAGAGTGGGTGAGTGTGTCAGTGTGTGGGGGAGAGTGAGAGGGTGTGTCAGTGTGTGGGTGGGTGGGAGAGAGTGTGTGAGTGTGTCAGTGTGTGTGTGTGTGTGTGTCAGTGTGTGTGAGAGAGTGGGTGAGTGTGTCAGTGTGTGTGAGAGAGTGGGTGAGTGTGTCAGTGTGTGGGGGAGAGTGAGAGGGTGTGTCAGTGTGTGTGTGGGTGGGAGAGAGTGTGTGAGTGTGTCAGTGTGTGTGTGTGTGTGTGTGTGTGTGTCAGTGTGTGTGAGAGAGTGGGTGAGTGTGTCAGTGTGTGGGGGAGAGTGAGAGGGTGTGTCAGTGTGTGTGTGGGTGGGAGAGAGTGTATGAGTGTGTCAGTGTGTGTGTGTGTGTGTCAGTGTGTGTGAGAGAGTGTGTGAGTGTGTCAGTGTGTGTGAGAGAGTGGGTGAGTGTGTCAGTGTGTGGGGGAGAGTGAGAGGGTGTGTCAGTGTGTCAGTGTGTGGGTGGGAGAGAGTGAGTGTGTCAGCATGTGGGGGGAGAGAGTGGGTGAGTGTGTCAGCATGTGGGGGGAGAGAGTGGGTGAGTGTGTCAGTGTGTGTGTGTGAGAGAGAGTGGGTGAGTGTGTCAGTGTGTGTGGGGAGGAGAGTGTGTGTGTGGGAGAGAGTGGGTGACTGTGTAAGTGTGTGGGGGTGTGTGAGAGAGTAAGAGAGTGTGTCAGTGTGTGTGGGAGAGTGGGAGAGAGTGTGTCAGTGTGTGTGTGGGGGAGACTGGGTGAGTGTGTCAGTGTGTGGGGGGGAGAGAGAGAGTGCGTGAGTGTGTCAGTGTGTGTGGGAGAGTGAGAGGGTGTGTTAGTGTGTGGGTGGGTGGGAGAGAATGTGTGAGTGTGTCAGTGTGTGGATGAGAGTGAGAGGGTGTGTCAGTGTGTGTGGGGGGGGAGAGAGTGCGTGAGTGTGTCAGTGTGTGTGGGGAGGAGAGTGTGTGTGTGGGAGAGAGTGGGTGACTGTGTAAGTGTGTGGGGGTGTGTGAGAGAGTAAGAGAGTGTGTCAGTGTGTGTGGGGGGGAGAGAGTGGGTTAGTGTGTCAGTGTGTGGGGGAGAGTGGGTGTGTCAGTGTGTTTGAGAGAGTGAGTGTCAGTCGGTGTGCATGTGTGTGTGTGTGAGAGAAAGAATGTGTGTGTCAGTGTGTGTGTCTGCGTGTGCCAGTGTGTGTGTGCCAGTGTGTGTGGGTGAGTGTGTGTGTTAGTGTGTGTGTGAGAGAGTGTGTGAGTGTGTCAGTGTGTGTGGGTGGGGAGAGAGTGCGTGAGTGTGTCAGTGTGTGTGAGAGAGTGCGTGAGTGTGTCAGTGTGTGTGTATGTGTGGAGAGAGAGAGCATGAGGGAGTGTTTCAGTGTGTGTGAGAGAGAGTGTGTGAGTGTGTCAGTGTGTGTGGGTGGGGAGAGAGTGTGTGAGTGTGTCAGTGTGTCGTGTGAGAGAGTGTGTCAGTGTGTCAGTGTGTGTGTATGTGTGGGAGAGAGCGAGCTTGAGGGAGTGTTTCAGTGTGTGTGAGAGAGAGTGTGTGAGTGTGTCAGTGTGTGTGTGAGAGAGTGCGTGAGTGTGTCAGTGTGTGTGTATGTGTGGGAGAGAGAGAGCATGAGGGAGTGTTTCAGTGTGTGTGAGAGAGAGTGAGTGTGTCAGTGTGTGTGTGAGAGAGTGCATGAGTGTGTCAGTGTGTGTGTATGTGTGGGAGAGAGAGCACGAGGGAGTGTTTCAGTGTGTGTGAGAGAGAGTGTGTGAGTGTGTCAGTGTGTGTGGGAGAGAGCGAGAGAGCATGGGGGAGTGTGTCAGTATGTGTGAGTGGGTAAGTGTTTCAGTGTGCGTGTGCAAGTCAGTGTGTGGGAGAGAGTGCATGAGTGTCAGTGTGTGTGCATGTGTGTGTGAGAAAGAATGCATGTGTCAGTATGTGTGTGAGTGGGTGAGTGTGTCAGTGTGTGTGTTTCAGTCATTGTGTGAGAGGGTGGGTGAGCATCTGTCTGTGTGTGCCAGTCGGTGCGTGTGTGTGAGAATGGGTGAGTGTGTCAGTGTGTGTGTGTCAGCCAGTGCATGTGTGTGAGAATGGGTGTCAGTGTGTGTGTCTAAGTGTTTCAGTGTGTGTGTGTGTCCATCACTGCATGTGTATGTCACTGTGTTAGTCTGTTTCAGTGTGTGTGCCAGTGTGTGAGTAGATGAGTGTGTCAGTCTGTGTGTGAGCAAGAGTGTGTGTGTGTGTATCAGTGTGTTTCAGTGTGCGTGTGCCACTATGAGTGTGTGTGAATGTGTGTGTGTATCTGTGTGTGTTTCAGTGTGTGTGAGTGGATAGGTCAGTGTGTGTGTGAGAGAGAAAAAGTGTGTGAGTGAGCAGAATGTGTATCTGTTAGTGTGAGTGTGTTTCTGTGTGTGTCAGTCAGTGTGTGACTGTGCGGGAGAAAGAGTGTTTGTGTGTGTGTGACAGTGGCCCTGTGTCCGTGTGGCACTCTGTGTGTGTTTCACACTCTGTGTATCTCTGTGACACACTCTGTGTGTCAGTGGGTCTGTGCCCAGCTCTGAGCGCACGAGCGAGGCGTCAGTCTGGGGGTGACAACAGCCGCTGCCGCCTGGCCCCCCGCACGAAATTCCCCTAACCCAGCCCCCCCTCCCACAGCCGGGGAGAGAACCCAGGAGTCCGGGCTCCCAGCCCCCCCTGCTCTAACCACCAGGCCCCACTCCCCTCCAAGAGCCGGGGAGAGAACCCCAGGAGTCCGGGCTCCCAGCCCCCCCTGCTCTAACCCACCAGCCCCACTCCCCTCCCAGAGCCGGGGAGAGAACCCAGGAGTCCTGGCTCCCAGCCCCCCTGTGCCCCCCGACATACCCAAGACCCCCAGAGACTCCCGCCCCACATCCCTCCCCCGCAACATCTGGCGCCCCCCGGCCTGGCTTGGGAGGGGGGGGGAGAATTTGGCCCCACATGGCCTTGGTCCGCCCTAAGCAGGGGGATGGGGGGGGGGTGCAGCGGGAGGGCTGGGGGGCGGTGGCGAAGGGGTTAAAATAATCCGCTGGAAGCCGCCGACTCGCCTTGGCCGGGAACCGAACCCGAGTGTCCTGGGGGGGGGGGGGGGGAGGCTCCGCCCCCTGCTCGGGGCGGGGCCTCAGACTCCCCCCTCCCCCCAAAAAGCTCCGCCTGGCAGCGGTGGGATTCGAACCCACGTCCCCGGGGGGACTGGAGCCTAAATCCAGCGCCTTAGACCGCTCGGCCACGCTACCGCGGGCGGCTGCTGCCCCGCCAGGAGCCGCCTAGGGGCGGGGAAGCATCTAACGCCGCTTTCCGGAGGGGAGGGGGGGGAGCGATCCGGATCCGCTCCGGTTTCCTGCCTGGGCCGTGTAAAGCGGCGCGGGGGGGGGGGGGGGCGGAGCGGGCCTATCGCGGCTTCTGTCCCAGCCCCGTGACCAATGCGGGGCCGTCTGAATCGTGGCCCGACCGTGCGGGAGGGGGGAGGATGCGGAGCCGTGGCAACAGGGCCGGGGAAATCGAGGCAAGGAGCTCAAAGGGGGGGGGGGGTGCCGGTCCCCCTCCCGCCACTCGTAGAAGCCCCGCTGGCTCCCAGGTCTGGGCACCCCTGGGGCGGGGCGGTGGGGGACCCGGGGACCCCTCGCTGACATGCTCAGCCCCCACTCCCCTCCCAGAGCCGGGGAGAGAACCCAGGAGTCCTGGCTCCCAGCCCCCCCTGCTCTAACCACCAGCCCCCACTCCCCTCCCAGAGCCGGGGAGAGAACCCAGGAGTCCTGGCTCCCGGCCCCCCCTGCTCCAACCCACCAGCCCCCACTCCCCTCCCAGAGCCAGGGAGAGAACCCAGGAGTCCTGGCTCCCAGTCCCCCCTGCTCTAACCCACCAGCCCCCACTCCCCTCCCAGAGCCGGGGAGAGAACCCAGGAGTCCGGGCTCCCAGCCCCCCTGCTCCGACCCACCAGCCACCACTCCCCTCCCAGAGCCGGGGGGAGAACCCAGGAGTCCGGGCTCCCAGCTCCCCCTGCTCTAACCCACCAGCCCCCACTCCCCTCCCAGAGCCGGGGAGAGAACCCAGGTGTCCGGGCTCCCAGCTCTCCCTGCTCTGACCCACCAGCCCCCACTCCCCTCCCAGAGCCGGGGGAGAACCCAGGTGTCCGGGCTCCCAGCCCCCCCTGCTCTAACCCACCAGCCCCCACTCCCCTCCCAGAGCCAGGGAGAGAACCCAGGAGTCCTGGCTCCCAGCCCCCCCTGCTCCGACCCACCAGCCCCCACTCCCCTCCCAGAGCCGGGGAGAGAACCCAGGAGTCCGGGCTCTTAGCGCCCACCCCCCCTGGGTGCAGAACACAGTTTCTCTTCAACTGTTTTTCTCCACGCTGTGTGGTGGGTGTTAGTCCACCAGGCCTCAGTTCTTCCTCCCCCCTGCGACTGGTCAACGACTGGGGGGGATGGGGAGGGAGGATTCCGGGGGGCTCGACCCAACCTGGGCCCTGTCCACACTCAGCCTCCCCCCCCCCGTTTCAGTTTCCAGATGGGGAAACCGAGGCACGAGATCTAGGCACTTCCCCAAAAGCCTCCAAGGGAGGCACAAAACCCAGGAGTCCCAGTTCCAACCCACTAACCCCCACCCCGTGCTAGGGGCAGAACCCAGGAGTCCTGACCCCCAACTCCCTGCCTCTAACCAACCAGCCCCCCACTCCCCTCCCAGAGCCGGGGAGAGAACCCAGGAGTCCTGGCTCCCGGCCCCCCCTGCTCCAACCCACCAGCCCCCACTCCCCTCCCAGAGCCAGGGAGAGAACCCAGGAGTCCTGGCTCCCAGCCCCCCCTGCTCTAACCCACCAGCCCCCACTCCCCTCCCAGAGCCGGGGAGAGAACCCAGGAGTCCTGGCTCCCAGCCCCCCCTGCTCTAACCACTAGACCCCAATCCCCTCCCAGAGCCGGGGGGAGAACCCAGGAGTCCTGGCTCCAAGCCCCCCCTGTTCTAACCCACCAGCCCCCACTCCCCCTCCCAGAGCTGGGGAGAGAACCCAGGAGTCCTGGCTCCCAGCCCCCCCTGCTCTAACCCACCAGCCCCCACTCCCCTCCCAGAGCCGGGGGGAGAACCCAGGTGTCCAGGCTCCCAGCCCCCCCTGCTCTAACCCACCAGCCCCCACTCCCCTCCCAGAGCCGGGGAGAGAACCCAGGAGTCCTGGCTCCCAGCCCCCCCTGCTCCGACCCACCAGCCCCCACTCCCCTCCCAGAGCCGGGGAGAGAACCCAGGAGTCCGGGCTCTTAGCGCCCACCCCCCCTGGGTGCAGAACACAGTTTCTCTTCAACTGTTTTTCTCCACGCTGTGTGGTGGGTGTTAGTCCACCAGGCCTCAGTTCTTCCTCCCCCCTGCGACTGGTCAACGACTGGGGGGGATGGGGAGGGAGGATTCCGGGGGGCTCGGCCCAACCTGGGCCCTGTCCACACTCAGCCTCCCCCCCCCGTTTCAGTTTCCAGATGGGGAAACCGAGGCACGAGATCTAGGCACTTCCCCAAAAGCCTCCAAGGGAGGCACAAAACCCAGGAGTCCCAGTTCCAACCCACTAACCCCCACCCCGTGCTAGGGGCAGAACCCAGGAGTCCTGACCCCCAACTCCCTGCCTCTAACCAACCAGCCCCCCACTCCCCTCCCAGAGCCGGGGAGAGAACCCAGGAGTCCTGGCTCCCGGCCCCCCCTGCTCCAACCCACCAGCCCCCACTCCCCTCCCAGAGCCAGGGAGAGAACCCAGGAGTCCTGGCTCCCAGCCCCCCCTGCTCTAACCACTAGACCCCAATCCCCTCCCAGAGCCGGGGGGAGAACCCAGGAGTCCTGGCTCCAAGCCCCCACTGCTCTAACCACTAGACCCCAATCCCCTCCCAGAGCCGGGGAGAGAACCCAGGAGTCCTGGCTCCCAGCCCCCCCTGCTCCAACCCACCAGCCCCCCCTCCCCTCCCAGAGCCCAGCCCCGCAGATGCCGACCACCGGCTGCCTTGCCCCGGCCGTCCCGTGTTCGAATCCTGCCCCCTTTTCTGTCAGGGGTCGACATCCCCTCCCAGCCCCGCTGCAGGGAGGGGAGGAGGCTCCTGCTGTTACCCCCTGGGGAAACTGAGGCAGGGAACGCAGGCCTTAGAGGCTATAGGCCCAGCACTCCTTCCTGACGCTGGGTCATGGACAGCCAGGACGCCTGGGTTCTCTCCCCAGCTCTGGGAGGGGAGTGGGGGCTGGTGGGTTGGAGGAGGGGGGGCTGGGAGCCAGGACTCCTGGGTTCTCTCCCCAGCTCTGGGAGCAGAGTGGGGGCTGGTGGTTAGAGCAGGGGGGGCTGGGAGCCAGGACTCCTGGGTTCTCTCCCTGGCTCTTGGAGGGGAGTGGGGGCTGGTGGTTAGAGCAGGGGGGGCTGGGAGCCAGGACTCCTGGGTTCTCTCCCTGGCTCTTGGAGGGGAGTGGGGGCTGGTGGTTAGAGCAGGGGGGGGCTGGGAGCCAGGACTCCTGGGTTCTCTCCCCAGCTCTGGGAGCAGAGTGGGGGCTGGTGGTTAGAGCAGGGGGGGCTGG
This sequence comes from Sternotherus odoratus, assembly GCA_032164245.1. Taxonomy (NCBI): domain Eukaryota; kingdom Metazoa; phylum Chordata; order Testudines; family Kinosternidae; genus Sternotherus; species Sternotherus odoratus. Next base: position 54,442 of record JAVMKO010000054.1, read on the forward strand.
GAGCCAGGACTCCTGGGTTCTCTCCCTGGCTCTGGGAGGGGAGTGGGGGCTGGTGGGTTAGAGCAGGGGGGGCTGGGAGCCAGGACTCCTGGGTTCTCTCCCCGGCTCGGGGAGGGGAGTGGGGGCTGGTGGGTTAGAGCAGGGGGGGCTGGGAGCCAGGACTCCTGGGTTCTACCCCCCCCCTCGGGCTTGCCCACCCCCCTCTCACAAACACACAAATACACCTGGATGAAAGTTACTAAAACTTTTATTTCCTCCACCGCGGTACAATTTTTTCTCCCTCGCCGCAGGGAGATCAAACTTGAGACAAACACAAAGAAAAAAACCACCAGAGAAACTGGGGGGTCGGGGGGGGGCATTTATGATGTGTCATTTGCCCCCCCCCACTCCTCCTCCCAAACACAGGAACAGTGTGAGAGGAAGTTTGATTAAAAGGCGTCCCCCAGAACTGCTCCCCGCCGAGATTTTCTACGCTGGTTAAAATCTGCTCCCACCTCGCTGGGAAAAGGGGGGGGAGGAATATAAACTGGGGGGGGGAGAATATAAACGGGGGGGATACGGGGGGTATATAAACCGACAGCTGCTGAAATGTACAGCTCCGAGCGCGGGGGGGAAAGGCTTCAACTAAGGTATCCACCGTGCCAAGATGGCCCCCCCCCCCAAATTGCAATATCCCCCCTCCCCCGCTAGGTAGTCTAAATGTATCTACAAGGAGAATTAAACCTGTTTTTTTTGGAGGGGGGGGGAGGTTACAAACCATGCCCCCCCCCCCATGTTCCTGCCCCCCCCCCCTGGTTTGCCCAGTAAGGAATTCAAGGGGCAGCCCCCGCCGCCAATGGAGATGAGACTCTCTTGGGGTGACACCCCCGATTGCAACGTCTCCTCCTGCCCCCCCCCCCACGCTGGGAGGACCCCGGCGGGGCCCCCCCTCAGTTGTCTTCGTCGCTGTCGTCGGGCTGATGGCCGGGCTGGTGAGGCTGTAGGTCGGCGAGGTGGGGCTGTAGCCGGGCGAGGTGGGGGAGTAGGTGGAGCCCTTGGCGAGGTGGGGCTGTAGGTGGGGGAGGTGGGGCTGTACTTGGGCGAGGTGGGGCTGTAGGTGGGGCTGGTCGGGGAGTACTTGGGGGAGGTCGGGGTGTAGACGGGGGAGGTCGGGGAGTACGTCGGCGAGGTGGGGCTGTACTTGGGGGTCGTGGGGCTGTAGGTCGGCGAGGTGGGCTGTACTTGGGGGAGGTGGGGCTGTACTTGGGGGAGGTGGGGCTGTACTTGGGAGAAGTCGGGTGTACTCGGGCGAGCTGGGGCTGTAGGAGGGGCTGGTCGGGGTGTACTTGGGGCTGGTCGGGCTGTAGCTGGGGCTACTGGGGCTGTAGCTGGGCGAACTGGGGGTGTAGGTTGGCGACTGCGGGGTGTAGCGGGGGCTGGAGGGCGAGTAGCTCGGCGACGTCGGGCTGTAGCTGGGGCTTGTCGGGCTGTAGCTGGAGAGGTGGGGCTGTAGTTTGGCGAGGTCGGGGTGTAGTTGGGACTGGTGGGGCTGTAGCTGGGCGAGGTGGGGCTGTAGCTGGGGCTGGTTGGGGTGTAGTTGGGGGATGTCGGGCTGTAATTGGGGCTGGTTGGGCTGTAGCTGGGCGAGGTGGGGCTGTAGCTGGGGGACGTCGGGCTGTAGCTTGGGCTAGTGGGGCTGTAACTAGGCGACGTCGGACTGTAACTGGGGCTGGTCGGACTGTAGCTAGGCGACGTCGGGCTGTAACTGGGGCTGGTCGGGCTGTAGCTAGGCGACGTTGGGCTGTAACTCGGGCTGGTCGGGCTGTAGCTAGGCGATGTCGGGCTGTAGCTTGGGCTAGTCGGACTGTAGCTAGGCGACGTCGGGCTGTAGCTGGGGCTAGTCGGGCTGTAGCTGGGTGACGTGGGGCTGTAGCTAGGGCTGGTCGGGCTGTAGTTGGGGCTGGTGGGAGAGTAGGAGGGGGACGTCGGGCTGTAGGAGGGGGACGTGGGGCTGTAGGAGGGGCTCTGGGGGGTGTAGCCCCCGGGCGAGCGGGGCTCGTACGCCGGCGACGTCGGGGAGTAGCTGGGAGACATGGCCCCACCTGTGGGGCAGAGGAAGCGGCGTTAGCGAGTGGGGAGCACGGTGGGGGGTGGGGGCGGGCCGGGCCCCGAAACTCACCTGGCGAGGGGACGTAGGGGCTGGAGGGGCCCGGGGAGCCGGGCGAGCCGGGGGTGGGGGACCACGCCGGGGAATAGCCGGGGCTGAAGCCGCTCGCGTCGGAGGCGGCGCTGGGGGAGAAACCGGCGGCGCCGGGGGTCATGCCGCTGCCTGTGGGGGGAGACAAAGGGGGGCAGGTTAGCACAGCCAATTTCAGCCAATTTCGCCCCCCAACTGGGAGTTAAGTGTGGGGGACAGCAGAACCGATCCACTGCCCCCCAAGGGGCAACTCCGCCCCTGCTCCCCATACGCACCGACACTCGGGGACCAGGCTCCGTAGGCCGGGGTGGCCCCCTGGTTCCAGGGGGTCATGGCGGGCGACATCCCCCCCATGGGGCTGGGGGCCGAGCCGAAGAACATGCCGGTGGCTGTGGGGAAGGAGAGCGGAAGGTTAAGAGGCGAGAGAAGGGGGGGAGGGGGAGGAGTCAACACCAACCCTCTCCTGCCCCCCAAAAGGCATCCAAACCCACCCCCCCAGTGCCAAGGAGAGAACCCAGGAGTCCTGGCTCCCAGCCCCCCCTGCTCTAACCCACCAGCCCCCACTCCCCTCCCAGAGCCGGGGAGAGAACCCAGGAGTCCTGGCTCCCAGCCCCCCCGCTCTGACCACTAGACCCCACTCCCCTCCCAGAGCCGGGGAGAGAACCCAGGAGTCCTGGCTCCCAGCCCCCCCGCTCTGACCACTAGACCCCACTCCCCTCCCAGAGCCGGGGAGAGAACCCAGGAGTCCGGGCTCCCAGCCCCCCCTGCTCTGACCCACCAGCCCCCACTCCCCTCCCAGAGCCGGGGAGAGAACCCAGGAGTCCTGGCTCCCAGCCCCCCCTGCTCCGACCCACCAGCCCCCCCTCCCCTCCCAGAGCCGGGCAGAGGACCCAGGCGTCCGGGGGTACTCACGGACGCCCCACGCCCAGCCCGGGGATGTTGGTGGGGATCTCCATGCCGTATTTGCACTTCTCGGCGTCCAGCAGCAGGTCGAAGCAGCCGGTGCCGGCGGGGGCCAGCTGCCCCAGCATGATGTTCTCCGACACCCCCTTCATGGGGTCGCTCTCCCCATGGGCCGCCGCCTCCATCAGCACGTCCACCTGGGGGGGGGAGATGGGGGCTCAGGGGCTGGGCCGGGAGCTGTCAGGGCCCCAACTGGCGGAGAACGCGGGCGCCAACCAGCCGAACCGTGCCCCCCCCCACAGCGCCCCCTGCTGGGAGAGGCTGGAACTGGAGGTACCGGGAGATCCCCCCCCCACAGCGCCCCCTGCTGGGAGAGGCTGGAACTGGAGGCACCGGGAGATCCCCCCCCCACAGCGCCCCCTGCTGGGAGAGGCTGGAACTGGAGGCACCGGGAGATCCCCCCCCCTCACAGCGCCCCCTGCTGGGAGAGGCTGGAACTGGAGGTACCGGGAGATTCCCCCCCCCCACAGCGCCCCCTGCTGGGAGAGGCTGGAACTGGAGGCACCGGGAGATCCCCCCCCCACAGCGCCCCCTGCTGGGAGAGGCTGGAACTGGAGGCACCGGGAGATCCCCCCCCCCCACAGCGCCCCCTGCTGGGAGAGGCTGGAACTGGAGGCACCGGGAGATCCCCCCCCCCCAGCGCCCCCTGCTGGGAGAGGCTGGAACTGGAGGCACCGGGAGATCCCCCCCCCTCACAGCGCCCCCTGCTGGGAGAGGCTGGAACTGGAGGCACCGGGAGATCCCCCCCCCCAGCGCCCCCTGCTGGGAGAGGCTGGAACTGGAGGCACCGGGAGATTCCCCCCCCCCCACAGCGCCCCCTGCTGGGAGAGGCTGGAACTGGAGGCACCGGGAGATCCCCCCCCTCACAGCGCCCCCTGCTGGGAGAGGCTGGAACTGGAGGCAGCGGGAGATCCCCCCCCCCCCAGCGCCCCCTGCTGGGAGAGGCTGGAACTGGAGGCACCGGGAGATCCCCCCCCACACAGCGCCCCCTGCTGGGAGAGGCTGGAACTGGAGGCACCGGGAGATCCCCCCCCACACAGCGCCCCCTGCTGGGAGAGGCTGGAACTGGAGGCACCGGGAGATCCCCCCCCCCCAGCTGGGAGAGGCTGGAACTGGAGGCACCGGGAGATCCCCCCCACACACAGCGCCCCCTGCTGGGAGAGGCTGGAACTGGAGGCAGCGGGAGATCCCCCCCCCCCCAGCGCCCCCTGCTGGGAGAGGCTGGAACTGGAGGCACCGGGAGATCCCCCCCACACAGCGCCCCCTGCTGGGAGAGGCTGGAACTGGAGGCACCGGGAGATCCCCCCCCCCCAGCTGGGAGAGGCTGGAACTGGAGGCACCGGGAGATCCCCCCCACACACAGCGCCCCCTGCTGGGAGAGGCTGGAACTGGAGGCACCGGGAGATCCCCCCCAATACACAGCGCCCCCTGCTGGGAGAGGCTGGAACTGGAGGCACCGGGAGATCCCCCCCCCACACAGCGCCCCCTGCTGGGAGAGGCTGGAACTGGAGGCACCGGGAGATCCCCCCCCCACACAGCGCCCCCTGCTGGGAGAGGCTGGAACTGGAGGCACCGGGAGAGCCCCCCCAGCCCCGCAGCGCCCCCCGCTGGCTCACCGTCTCCTCGAAGGAGCACTTCATGAGGGGGCCGGTGTCCTGGCGGTTCACCCCGTGCCGGGTGATGGCCATGAGGTGCCCGCGGCAGGTCATGGTGTCGCAGAGCAGCGCCAGGTGCCGGTAGTTGACGTAGGAGCCGTCGAAGGAGATGACGTGGTAGAGCTCCCGCTCCAGGGCCTTCCGCACCGCCTCGATGCCCAGCACCTGGGGGGGCATCACCGGAGACCACCTAGCGCCGTGTCCCCTCTACTGGATCTCCCCCCGAGCCCCCACTCCCCTCCCAGAGCCGGGGAGAGAACCCAGGAGTCCTGGCTCCCAGCCCCCCCTGCTCTGACCCACCAGCCCCCACTCCCCTCCCAGAGCCAGGGAGAGAACCCAGGAGTCCTGGCTCCCAGCCCCCCCTGCTCTAACCCACCAGCCCCCCACTCCCCTCCCAGAGCCGGGGAGAGAACCCAGGAGTCCTGGCTCCCAGCCCCCCCTGCTCTAACCCACCAGCCCCCCCTCCCCTTCCAGAGCCGGGGAGAGAACCCAGGAGTCCGGGCTCCCAGCCCCCCCTGCTCCAACCCACCAGCCCCCCCCTCCCCTCCGAGAGCCAGAGAGAGAACCCAGGAGTCCGGGCTCCCAGCCCCCCTGCTTTAACCACCAGCCCCCACTCCCCTCCCAGAGCCAGAGAGAGAACCCAGGAGTCCTGGCTCCCAGCCCCCCCTGCTCTAACCCACCAGCCCCCCCTCCTCTTCCAGAGCCGGGGAGAGAACCCAGGAGTCCTGGCTCCCAGCCCCCCCTGCTCTGACCACCAGCCCCCACTCCCCTCCCAGCGCCGGGGAGGGAACCCAGGCGTCCGGACTATGTCGTTGGAGGTGGTCCGCACGGGGTCCACGTCCTTCTCGCTCAGCACCCGCATGAGGCTGACGCCGTCGGTCTCCAGGATCCACTCCTGCAGGGCCTTGAACTCCCCGTCCTCCGTGATGATGATCTTCTTCTTGTTGTCCGTCTGGGCAGGTGCATGTAGACCTGGGGGGCAGCGGGGGGGGGGGGGTCAAGGCTGCACCCCCAGGGGGGCCAACCAGGGACCCCTTCTCCCTGGGGCTGAGATGCGCCCACCTCTGGGGCGGGACCCGGGGATCCCTCGCCCGGCGCTGAGATGCGCCCACCTCTGGGGCAGGGAAGGGGCTGATTTTAGGACAGGAAGTGAGGTGAGGGAAGCTGGGGGGGGGGGGGGGGGGGACGGAGTGACCCCACTGGGTCCCCCCGCGATGGGGTGGGGCCAGGACACCGGGGTTCCCCCCTCCCCCAGATCTGCCCGGGGGGAGGGGTTAATCGGTGCTGCTACCAAGGCCTCTGGTTTCCCAGCCGGGTGAGCGCCCCCTACTGAGCCCGGCTTCCGCTGCGCCGCGCCCCCCCCCCCGGCTACCCAGAGTGCCCTGGGGCAGGCCTGGCCCCCCCACCTTGCTGATCTGCTCAATGCCCTGCAGCGTCATGTCCGTCAGCATGTTGGACTCGATGCAGCGGAGGAAGACGTCGTCGTCCATCTTGTCCACCACCTCCTCCTCCTGCGCGGGCAGAGGGGCGGGGTTAGCGCCGGGCGACGCCCCCCCCCAGTGCCCCCCAAACCCGCCCCCCCCCCCCCCGGCCCCGGGCACCCGCCTCCTGCATCTTGTTCTCGTCGCTGTTCATGATGCGGATCCGCAGCACCAGCTTCTCGGCGTTGTCGTCGTTGAAGATGCAGTTGAGGTCGTCCCCGAAACCTGCGGCGGGGGAGGGGGAGGGGGTCAGCCGTGGGCCCCTCACCCATCACCCGCTGTGGGGCGCACGCCAGGGCTTCAGAGGAAGTTAGGGGGGGGGAAACCCCCCCAGGTGGGTCTGATTTGGCATACGTCCTTCCTGACCCCTAACGTCCTTCCTGACCACAGGTCGCGGCCTTGAAGCATGAGAGTGGATGGGACTCGACCATAACCCAGAGCTACGGGGCGGGGCAGGAAGGCTCCCGCCGCCTCCGAGAGGGGCAAAGGGACCCCGTAGGCCGCCCCCCCACCCCCGCCCGCACCGGCGTTGATCTTCTCGGCGATCTGCTCCATGGTGAGCTTGCGGTCCGTCATGTGCTTGCGGTCCAGCTCCACCGGAGCAGCAGGGCGAGATGCGGCTGACGTCGAAGTCGGGCATCTCGTAGTAGACGTTGACCCACTCCTGGTCCTCCGCCACCACCGTGCTCTGGGGGTTGGGTCGTAGTAGATCGCCGTGTTGGCTGTCACCTTGCGGAGGGTGGTGTGCTCCAGCCGGCACAGGATATCCTGGGGGGGGGAGAAACGGGGTGAGGGGGACCCCTGGAGACTCCCCCCCGGCTTCCCCCCCGAGCCCCCCGGCGTTACCTTGGCCCGCTCGGCGTCCCGGGCCGACTGGCCCAGCAGGAAGACGGTGAGCGAGGGGGTCTTGGGCTTCTTGGAGATGTTGATCAGCTCCTTGAGCCGGGGCACCCCCAGCGTCACGTTCTTGGCCGAGACGCCGGCGTAGTGGAAGGTGTTGAGGGTCATCTGGGTGGCGGGTTCGCCCAGCGACTGGGCCGCCAGGGCGCCCACCATCTCCCCGGGGTGCGCCTGGGGGCAAGGGGGGGGGGGGTCAGAACCGTCACCCTCCGCCTCCCGCCCGCGCCGGCCTCCTCCTCCCGCCCGCGCCGGCCTCCTCCTCCCGCCCGCGCCAGCCCCACCACCCTCCTCCTCTGCCTCCCCCGCCCGCGCCGGCCTCCTCCTCCGCCCGCGGCCAGCCGCCCCCTCCTCCCGCCCGCGCCAGCTCCACCACCCTCCTCCTCCGCCTCCCGCCCGCGCCGGCCTCCTCCTCCCGCCAGCCTCCTCCTCCTCCTCCCGGCCGCGCCGGCCGCCCCCTCCTCCCGCCCGCGCCAGCTCCACCACCCTCCTCCTCCTCCCGCCCGCGCCGGCCTCCTCCTCCCGCCCGCGCCAGCCGCCCCCTCCTCCCGCCCACGCCAGCCTCCTCCTCCCGCCACCCTCCTCCTCCTCTTCCCGCCCGCGCCAGCCCCGCCACCCTCCTCCTCCGCCTCCCTCCGCCCGCGCCGGCCCCGCCACCCTCCTCCTCCGCCTCCCTCCCGCCCGCGCCGGCCCCGCCACCCTCCTCCTCCGCCTCCCCGCCCGCCCGCGCCGGCCCCCGCCACCCTCCTCCTCCGCCTCCCGCCCGCCCGCGCCGGCCCCGCCACCCTCCTCCTCCGCCTCCCGCCCGCCCCCGCCACCCTCCTCCTCCGCCTCCCGCCCGCCCGCGCCGGCCCCGCCACCCTCCTCGCCACCCTCCTCCTCCGCCTCGCGCCAGCCCGCGCCGGCCCCGCCACCCTCCTCCTCCGCCTCGCGCCAGCCCGCGCCGGCCCCGCCACCCTCCTCCTCCGCCTCGCGCCAGCCCGCGCCGCCTCCCCGCCCGCGCCGCCTCCCGCCCGCGCCGCCTCCCGCCCGCGCCGCCTCCCGCCCGCGCCGCCTCCCGCCCGCGCCGCCTCCCGCCCGCGCCGCCTCCCGCCCGCGCCGCCTCCCGCCCGCGCCGTCTCCCGCCCGCGCCGTCCTCCGCCCGCGCCGTCCTCCGCCCGCGCCGTCCTCCGCCCGCGCCGTCCTCCGCCCGCGCCGTCCTCCGCCTCCCACCGGAACGTCCCGTCCACACCGGCCCCGTTGTCCTCCGCCTCCCACACCGGCCCCGCCGTCCTCCGCCTCCCCCCGGGATGTCCCACCCACACGGTCCTTGCCCTCCTCCCCCTCCAGCGTCCCGCCCACGCCGGCCCCATCTTCCTCCGCCTCCCGCCAGCCCCCCCCCCCCGGGGGCTCACGATGGCCTGGTTGAACTTGGACTCGATCTCGCCCAGCAGCCAATCGAAGGCCTCGCCGCTGAGCCGAAACTCCTCCACCATGCGGCGGCTGCAGAGGGTGGAGCGGAGGTGGATGTTGAAGAGGAGGGTGGCGTTCTCCTGGGCCTGCCGGCTCAGCGGGTCGTCCCCGTTCACGATCACCAGCTTCTTGCTCAGCTCCTTCACGCCTGGGGGGGCGGGATGGGGGTCAGGGACGGGGGGCCCCCCCCCCATTCAGATGCACCGTCCCCCCCGGCCGGTACTGTTCCCACTGTCCCCGGAAGTGTCCCCGGGGCCCTTAGGCCGGCACCCCGCCCGGATCAGACCCCCCCCCCACCCAGCCCCCTAAGCCGGGTATCTTCCCCCCCCCCCCCACACCCATGGGCCCCTCTGCCCCCCACCGGATCCCCCCCCCCCCAAGATCAGACCCGTTGGTCCCGCAAACGCCCCCCCCTAAGTCAGTTGCAGGGTCCCTGCAGGACACACCCCCCCCCGGCACAAAGAGGGGGCGGGGGGGTGGGGGGGACCGACCTTCCACCACCTTGATGGGGTGCAGGTCGGAGGGCAGCCGGGCGTTGATGTGGAAGATCTTCTGGGCGTTCCAGATCATACGCAGCAAGTTGCAGGGCAACACCACCTGGGGGGGGCGGGGGGGGGGGGAAATGGGGCTCAGCACATGGTGCAGTCTGGATACAGGCCCCCCCCCCCCCCCCCCAGGCCCCACTGCAAGGGGCCCAGCCTACCTCTGCACTGCAAGGGAGTTGGGAGCCAGGACTCCTGGGTTCTCTCCCCGGCTCTGGGAGGGGAGTGGGGGCTGGTGGGTCAGAGCAGGGGGGGCTGGGAGCCAGGACTCCTGGGTTCTCTCCCTGGCTCTGGGAGCGGAGTGGGGGGCTGGTGGGTCAGAGCAGGGGGGGCTGGGAGCCAGGACTCCTGGGTTCTCTCCCCAGCTCTGGGAGGGGAGTGGGGGCTGGTGGGTTAGAGCAGGGGGGGCTAGGAGCCAGGACTCCTGGGTTCTCTCCCCGGCTCTGGGAGGGGAGTGGGGGCTGGTGGGTTAGAGCAGGGGGGGCTGGGAGCCAGGACTCCTGGGTTCTCTCCCTGGCTCTGGGAGGGGAGTGGGGGCTGGTGGGTCAGAGCAGGGGGGGCTGGGAGCCAGGACTCCTGAGTTCTCTCCCTGGCTCTGGGAGGGGAGTGGGGGCTGGTGGGTCAGAGCAGGGGGGGCTGGGAGCCAGGACTCCTGGGTTCTCTCCCCAGCTCTGGGAGGGGAGTGGGGGCTGGTGGGTTAGAGCAGGGGGGGCTGGGAGCCAGGACTCCTGGGTTCTCTCCCCGGCTCTGGGAGGGGAGTGGGGGCTGGTGGGTTAGAGCAGGGGGGGCTGGGAGCCAGGACTCCTGGGTTCTCTCCCCGGCTCTGGGAGGGGAGTGGGGGCTGGTGGGTTAGAGCAGGGGGGGCTGGGAGCCAGGACTCCTGGGTTCTCTCCCCGGCTCTGGGAGGGGAGTGGGGGCTGGTGGGTTGGAGCAGGGGGGGCTGGGAGCCAGGACTCCTGGGTTCTCTCCCCGGCTCTGGGAGGGGAGTGGGGGCTGGTGGGTTAGAGCAGGGGGGGCTAGGAGCCAGGACTCCTGGGTTCTCTCCCCGGCTCTGGGAGGGGAGTGGGGGCTGGTGGGTTAGAGCAGGGGGGGCTGGGAGCCAGGACTCCTGGGTTCTCTCCCTGGCTCTGGGAGGGGAGTGGGGGCTGGTGGGTCAGAGCAGGGGGGGCTGGGAGCCAGGACTCCTGGGTTCTCTCCCCGGCGCTGGGAGGGGAGTGGGGGCTGGTGGGTTAGAGCAGGGGGGGCTGGGAGCCAGGACTCCTGGGTTCTCTCCCCGGCTCTGGGAGGGGAGTGGGGGCTGGTGGGTTGGAGCAGGGGGGGCTGGGAGCCAGGACTCCTGGGTTCTCTCCCCAGCTCTGGGAGGGGAGTGGGGGCTGGTGGGTTAGAGCAGGGGGGGCTAGGAGCCAGGACTCCTGGGTTCTCTCCCCGGCTCTGGGAGGGGAGTGGGGGCTGGTGGTTAGAGCAGGGGGGGCTGGGAGCCAGGACTCCTGGGTCCTCTCCCCGGCTCCGGGAGGGGCCCGGGGGGCTCCCGGACGCCGGGGTCCCGCGCTCACCTTGCTGTCGCCGGTGGGGAAGATGACCCGCAGCACCTCCCGGTCCTCGCGCATCTTCTCGAACTCGCGCTCCAGCTCGTTCTGGATGTGGGCGTTGCTCAGGATGTCCTTCACCATCTCCTCCTGCAGGGTGCGCCGCAGCGCCCGCTCGTTGGCGTAGTCGAACTTGAACCTGGAGCCGGCGGGGGGGGGGAAGGGGGGGCCACAATGAGAGCCCCAGGGGGCCAGCCAGGGACCCCTCGCCCGGCGCTGAGATGCGCCCACCTCTGGGGCGGGACCCGGGGACCCCTCGCCCGGCGCCGAGATGCGCCCACCTCTGGGGCGGGACCCGGGGACCCCTCGCCCGGCGCCGAGACGCGCCCACCTCTGGGGCGGGACCCGGGGACCCCTCGCCCGGCGCCGAGACGCGCCCACCTCTGGGGCGGGACCCGGGGACCCCTCGCCCGGCGCCGAGACGCGCCCACCTCTGGGGCGGGACCCGGGGACCCCTCGCCCGGCGCCGAGACGCGCCCACCTCTGGGGCGGGACCCGGGGACCCCTCGCCCGGCGCCGAGACGCGCCCACCTCTGGGGCGGGACCCGGGGACCCCTCGCCCGGCGCCGAGACGCGCCACCTCTGGGGCGGGACCCGGGGACCCTCGCCCGGCGCCGAGACGCGCCCACCTCTGGGGCGGGGGACCCGGGGACCCCTCGCCCGGCCCCCCGAGATGCCCCCCCCCCCCTCACTTCTTCTCGAAGGCCTTGTTGGAGGGCTTGAGGGTGGCCAGGTTCTGGAATTCGACGCTCTCCCCGGCCAGCCCGTCCTCCCCGTACCGGAGCTGCACAACCTGGTTGATGGAGTTGCGGACGGTGGCGTCGTACTTCACCATCACCGACTCCATCGACTTGATCAGCCGGCGCTGGATGTAGCCTGGGGGGGGGGGCGGCGGGGGGGGGGGGGGAGAAGGGGTCAGCACCGGCGCCCGGGGACCCCCGCCGCCCCCCCCCCCGGCGTCCCCCCCCCGGCTCACCCGTCTCGGCGGTCTTCACGGCCGTGTCGATGAGCCCCTCCCGCCCCCCCATGGCGTGGAAGAAGAACTCGGTGGGGGTCAGGCCGGCCAGGTAGGAGTTCTCCACGAAGCCCCGGCTCTCGGGCCCGTAGTCGTCCTTGATGAAGTGGGGCAGGGTGCGGTGCTTGAACCCAAAGGGAATGCGCTTCCCCTCCACGTTCTGCTGCCCACCACCGCGATCACCTGGGGGGGGGGAGGGAGGACGGAGGTGGGGGGGTGACCCCAGTGCCGCGGCAAGGGGCCCCGGAGGACTGAGGGGGCAGGCCGGGGTCTCCCTTCTTCACCCAGCCCCCCCTCAGGGTGAGCTCTCGCCCATTGCCCCCCCCAGACCAAGATCAGGGTCCCCTCATGTTGTGTGTGTGTTGTGTGTGTGTGAATCTCGCCCCCTCCCTGGTGTGGGACGGGGGGGGGAGGGGCGCGCTGTGGATCCTATGGGAGGCAGGAAGCTACCCCAAGCCAAGGCTCTCGCATCATCTCAACCCAGGGGCGGGGCTTAGCCAAGGCCCCTCCCCACCACCTCAACCAGGGGCGGGGCTTAGCCAAGGCCCCTCCCACAAGCCAAGGGCTCTCCCATCATGTCAACCCAGGGGCGGGGCTTAGCCAAGGCCCCTCCCCCAAGCCAAGGGCTCTCCCATCATGTCAACCCAAGGGGCAGGGCTTAGAGAAGGCCCCTCCCACCACCTCAACCCAGGGGCGGGGTTTAGAGAAGCCCCTCCCCCAAGCCAAGGGCTCTCCCATCATGTCAACCCAGGGGCGGGGCTTTAGTGAAGGCCCTCCCCACCGCCTCAACCCAGGGGCAGGGTTTAGAGAAGGCCCCTCCCCCAAGCCCGGGGCTCTCCCATCCTCTCAACCCAGGGGCGGGACTTAATGAAGGCCCCTCCCCACCGCCTCAACCCAGGGGCGGGGTTTAGAGAAGCCCCTCCCCCAAGCCCGGGGCTCTCCCATCCTCTCAACCCAGGGGCGGGGCTTAATGAAGGCCCCTCCCCACCGCCTCAACCCAGGGGCGGGGCTTAGAGAAGGCCCCTCCCCCAAACCAAGGGCTCTCCCATCCTCTCAACCCAGGGGCAGGGCTTAGTGAAGGCCCCTCCCCACCGCCTCAACCCAGGGGCGGGGCTTAGAGAAGGCCCCTCCCCCAAGCCAGGGGCTCCCCACCCTCTGAACCCCAGGCCCGGCTGGGAGAAGGCGCCTCCGCCCCCAGGCTCCGGGTTCGAGCCCCCCGGCCGGCCCACCTGGGAGATGTTGATCTTGGAGCCCTTGGCGCCCGAGACCACCATGGACTTGAAGTTGTTGTACTCGGACAGGGACTTCTGGGCGGAGGAGCCCGTCTTGTCCCGGGCGTCGTTCAGGATCCGGTTCACCTGGTTCTCGAAGGTCTGGCGCAGGGTGTTCCCCGGCGTGGGCTCCAGCTCGTTGTTATGGGCCTTCTCGATCACCTGGGGGGCGGGGTGGGGTCAGCCCCCGGCCCCCCGAAACCCCCCGCCGGCCCCGCTCCCCGAGGGGCGGAACCCGGCCCCACACAGCCCCCGAAAACCCCCCCCGCCAGCCCCGCTCCCCGAGGGGACTGAACCCGGCCCACCCACGGCCCCCCGAACCCCCCCGCCAGCCCCGCTCCCCGAGGGGGCGGAACCCGGCCCCCCCACAGCCCCACGAAACCCCCCGCCGGCCCCGCTCCCCGAGGGGCGGAACCCGGCCCCCCCACGGCCCCCAAAACCCCCCGCCGGCCCCGCTCCCCGAGGGGTGGAACCCGGCCCCCCCACAGCCCCCCGAAATCCCCCGCGGCCCCGCTCCCCGAGGGGACTGAACCCGGCCCCCTCACAGCCCCCCGAAACCCCCCGCCGGCCCCGCTCCCCGAGGGGGCGGAACCCGGCCCCCCAAAGCCCCCCGAAACCCCCCGCCGGCCCCGCTCCCCGAGGGGGCGGAACCCGGCCCCCAAAGCCCCCCGAAACCCCCCGCCGGCCCCGCTCCCTGAGGGGGCGGAACCCGGCCCCCCCACAGCCCCCGAACCCCCCCGCCGGCCCCGCTCCCCGAGGGGGCGGAACCCGGCCCCCTCAGCCCCCAGAACCCCCCGCCGGCCCCGCTCCCCGAGGGGGCGGAACCCGGCCCCCACAGCCCCCCGAACCCCCCCGCTGGCCCCGCTCCCCGAGGGGGCTGAACCCGGCCCCCCACGGCCCCCCCGAACCCCCTGCCAGCCCTGCTCCCCGAGGGGACTCTGGGGGGGCTGAACCTGGCCCCCAGGCCCCTCTACTGCCCCCAAACCCAGCCCCCCCACGGCCCCCCGAATCCCTCGCTGGCCCTGCTCCCGAGGGGCCTCTGGGGGGGCTGAACCCGGCCCCGCAGGCACCCCTACTGCCCCCAAATGCAGCCCCCAAAGTCCCCCAAAACCCAGTCGCCACGCCCCTTCACTTCCCCCAAACCCAGCCCCCCCCCCCACCTCCTGGCAACCCATCCTCCAAACCCTGCCGCTGCCCCCAAACCCCGGCCCCCCAAATCGCAGACCCCCACGACCACCCTTCCACTGCCCCCCAAATCCATCCACACCCCCCCCCAAGACCCAACACAGACCCTCGAGCACCCCGCCCCCCAAACCCCAGCTCCCCCTCCCCCCCCCCCAATCCCGGACACCCCCCCTCCCTGGCACCTCTATGACGTCCTGCTTGGCTTTCTTGATGGTGTTCTGGATGTCCTGGTAGGTCTTGGCGTCCGCGATGGAGTCCCCAATGCCGATGGTGTGGCCTGGGGGGGCGAGACAGAACACTCAGACCCAGCCCCCACCCCCAGCTAGGGCCCCGGACTCCTGGGTTCTCTCCCCGGCTCTGGAGGGGAGTGGGGGCTGGTGGGTTAGAGCAGGGGGGGCTGGGAGCCAGGACTCCTGGGTTCTCTCCCGGCTCTGGGAGGGGAGTGGGGGCTGGTGGGTTAGAGCAGGGGGAGCTGGGAACCAGGACTCCTGGGTTCTCTCCCCGGCTCTGGGAGGGGAGTGGGGGCTGGTGGGTTAGAGCAGGGGGGCTGGGAGCCAGGACTCCTGGGTCCTCTCCCCGGCTCTGGGAGGGGAGTGGGGGGCTGGTGGGTCAGAGCAGGGGGGGCTGGGAGCCAGGACTCCTGGGTTCTCTCCCTGGCTCTGGGAGGGGAGTGGGGGCTGGTGGGTTAGAGCAGGGGGATGGGAGCCAGGACTCCTGGGTTCTCTCCCCAGCTCTGGGAGGGGAGTGGGGGGCTGGTGGGTTGGAGCAGGGGGGGCTGGGAGCCAGGACTCCTGGGTTCTTCTCCCCGGCTCTGGGAGGGGAGTGGGGGCTGGTGGGTGAGAGCAGGGGGGGCTGGGAGCCAGGACTCCTGGGTTCTCCCCCCGGCTCTGGGAGGGGAGTGGGGGCTGGTGGGTTAGAACAGGGGGAGCTGGGAACCAGGACTCCTGGGTTCTCTCCCCGGCTCTGGGAGGGGAGTGGGGGCTGGTGGGTTAGAGCAGGGGGGGCTGGGAGCCAGGACTCCTGGGTTCTCTCCCCGGCTCTGGGAGGGGAGTGGGGGCTGGTGGGTGAGAGCAGGGGGGCTGGGAGCCAGGACTCCTGGGTTCTCCCCCCGGCTCTGGGAGGGGAGTGGGGGCTGGTGGGTTAGAACAGGGGGAGCTGGGAACCAGGACTCCTGGGTTCTCTCCCCGGCTCTGGGAGGGGAGTGGGGGCTGGTGGGTTAGAACAGGGGGAGCTGGGACCAGGACTCCTGGTTCTCTCCCCGGCTCTGGGAGGGAGTGGGGGGCTGGTGGGTTAGAGCAGGGGGGGCTGGGAGCCAGGACTCCTGGGTTCTCTCCCCGGCTCTGGAGGGGAGTGCGGTCTAGTGGTCAGAGCAGGGGGGCTGGGAGCCGGACTCCTGGGTCCTCCCCCCGGCTCCGGGAGGGGAGTGGGGCCGGGCGGGGGGCTGTGGGGCTCACCCTCGATGAGTAGCCAGTTGTTGATGACGGTCTGGATGTTGCTGTAGAAGAGGCGGGTGGTGTCGTGACCCATCTCCAGGTAGAGATGTGGACCAGCGAGCCGGCCGAGGTGCCAGTGATTTCTTACACAGGATGCCCATGATCAGCTCCCCGTTCTCCACGATCACCTGGCGGGAGAGCCGGATTTCGGGGCCCGTCCTCAGCAAGCCCCCCCCCCCCCGCGGGGATCCCCCTTTGAGCCCCGCCTCTCCGCATCCCAAACCCAGTCGGCATCCGCCGCAGACTTTCCGCCCCCCGCAGACTTTCCGCCACCCCGCAGTCAACCCCTAACCCCCGCCCCGCCTCAAATCGGGTTGAAATGGACTTCGGGGCGCAGGGAATCCTCCAAGTGCCCCACGCTGCAGAGGAAGGGGGGGGCTGGGGAACCTCCCCAGGGCCTCGGCCAATCCTGGGGGGGAAATTCCTCCCCGACCCCAAATTCGGCGACGCGGCTGAACCCCCGAGCGTGTGGCCAGCCCCCCTGGGGAAGGAGTCTCAGATCCCGGGCCGCTGGGCGTATTGAGAGCTGTCCCGAATTTATAGGGAGAGTCCCGATTTTGGGGGGGGGGGGGTCGACCCCCACATCCCGATTTTGCAGGCTTGCCGTCTGCTCCCCCTCGTTACCGCTAATAAGCAGAGATCCGTTCATTGCCGACATTAAGCCAGCCCAGAAAGCTGATCGAGCTTTATTTGGGGGTCACAGGGTGGGGGGAGCCGGGGCCCTGCACCCCCACTTCCTGCAATTCACCGTGACTCCCGGGAAAACAGGAGGTTTATGGGATGACAAGAAGAGAGCTTAGAGGAGAAGGGGACCCCTCAAGTCAGGTCCATCTTGGGGGGACAGGGAGCCAAGACCCCGGCTCCGGGCCTCCCTCCCCCCGGACACACTCTCCGCCCGGAGGGGAAACTGAGGCAGCCAAGGGGGCGGGTACCTTGGTGTCGCCGGGGGAGATGTGCTTGTAGGGCCCGCTGTCCTCGTCGTCGGGGTGGGTGCTGTGGGTCCGGATGCAGTTGATGTGCCCGGGGATGATGAGGGAGAAGATCTGTTTGCCCGTCCAGAGCGGGCGCGGCTTCAGGATGGCCGGCTGGGGCACCTTCCCGTCCCAGGTGGACAGGAACATCAGCAGGTTCATCACCTCGCCCTGGGGGGGGGGGGGAACGGGGGGGGGGGGCGTCAGGGATAGGGGGCCCCCGGCCTCTGCCGGCGGCCCCCCCAGATTCGCACCCCCTCCCTCGGCCCCGTGTCCCCCACTCCGAGATTCGCCCCCGCCCCTCCCCCGACCCAGTACACCCTCCCCCCCAAGATTCGCGCCCCCCCCCCCCGCCGCCGAGATTCGCCCATCTCCCCCAGCCAGGAACACTCCCCCCCCCCCCCCCCCGAGGTTCGTGCCCCTTCCCCGGCCCCCCCCTGAGGTTTGCGTGTCCCCCCCAAGGTTTGCGCCCCTCCCCCGGCCCCCCCCTGAGGTTTGCGTCCCCCCCCCAAGGTTCGCGCCCCTCCCCCGGCCCCCCCGAGGTTTGCGTCCCCCCCCCCCGAGGTTCGCGCCCCTCCCCCGGCCCCCCCCCGAGGTTTGCGTCCCCCCCCGCCCCCCGAGGTTCGCGGCCTCCCCCGGGATCCCGCCCCCCTCCACTGCCCCCCCAAGATTCGCCCTCTCCCCCGGCCCGGTGCCCCCCCCTCGGAGATTCGCCCCCTCCCCTCCCCCAACCCAGTACACCCTCCCCCCCCAAGATTTGCGCCCTCCCCAGCACACACCCCCCGAGATTCGCCCCCCTCCCCTGGCCCGGCACCCCCTCCCCCCCGCCGAGATTCGCCCCCCTCCCCCAGCCCGGCACCCCCCCCCCCGGCTGAGATTGGCCCCCCCCGGCCCGGCGCCCCCCTCACCCGCTCCAGGAAGACGTCGCGCTTGGTGAACTTGCGCACGGCGGTGAGTGTGTCCTGCACGATGCCCATGACGGGGCGGTTGGACTGGGGGGTGACGATCATGCGGGGCACCATGGCCAGCTCCTGGATCTCCGCCCGCGTCTCCAGGGACTGGGGCAGGTGCAGGTTCATCTCGTCCCCGTCGAAGTCCGCGTTGTAGGGGGTGGTCACGCTGGGGGGGGGGGGGGAGAGACCGTGAGGGGGCGGGGCCGGGGGGCGGAGTCGGGGGCCCCGGGGGGCGGAGTCGGGGGCGGCTGTGATGGGAGGAGTCGGGGGGCGGAGTCAGGGGCCCCAGGGGGGCGGAGTCAGGGGCCCCAGGGGGGCGGCTGTGATGGGAGGAGTCGGGGGGCGGAGTCGGGGGCCCCGGGGGGGCGGAGTCGGGGGCCCCGGGGGGGCGGAGTCGGGGTCGGCTGTGATGGGAGGAGTGGGGGGGCGGAGTCGGGGCCCCCGGGGGGGCGGAGTCGGGGTCGGCTGTGATGGGAGGAGTCGGGGGCGGAGTCGGGCCCCCGGGGGGGCGGAGTCGGGGTCGGCTGTGATGGGAGGAGTCGGGGGCCGAGTCGGGGGCCCCGGGGGGGCGGAGTCAGGGGCGGCTGTGATGGGAGGAGTCGGGGGCCCCGGGGGGGCGGAGTCGGGGGCCCCGGGGGGGCGGAGTCGGGGTCGGCTGTGATGGGAGGAGTCGGGGGCGGAGTCGGGCCCCCGGGGGGGCGGAAGTCGGGGGCGGCTGTGATGGGAGGAGTGGGGGGGCGGAGTCGGGGCCCCCGGGGGGCGGAGTCGGGGGCCCCGGGGGGCGGAGTCGGGGGCCCCGGGGGGCGGAGTCGGGGGTACAGCCCCTCACCTGAGGTTGAGGCGGAAGGTGGACCAGGGCAGGATCCGCACCCGGTGCCCCATCATGGACATCTTGTGTAGTGTGGGCTGGCGGTTGAAGATCACGATGTCCCCGTCGCACATGTGCCGCTCCACCTGGGGGGCAAGGGGGGGGCGAGTCAGGGGGGCAGGTCCCCGGCCCCCCGCCCCACAGACCCCTCCCCTTTCCGCCCGCCCCCCACAGACCCCTCCCCTTTCCGCCCGCCCCCCACAGACCCCTCCCCTTTCCGCCCGCCCCCACAGACCCCTCCCCTTTCCGCCCGCCCCCCACAGACCCCTCCCCTTTCCGCCCGCCCCCCACAGACCCCTCCCCTTTCCGCCCGCCCCACAGACCCCTCCCCTTTCCGCCCGCCCCCCACAGACCCCTCCCCTTTCCGCCCGCCCCCCACAGACCCCTCCCCTTTCCGCCCGCCCCCCACAGACCCCTCCCCTTTCCGCCCGCCCCCCACAGACCCCTCCCCTTTCCGCCCGCCCCCCACAGACCCCTCCCCTTTCCGCCCGCCCCCCACAGACCCCTCCCCTTTCCGCCCGCCCCCACAGACCCCTCCCCTTTCCGCCCGCCCCCACAGACCCCTCCCCTTTCCGCCCGCCCCCACAGACCCCGCCCCTCTGTTCCAGCCTCCTGCCCCGAAAGATCCCACCCCATAGACCTCACCCCTCTCCTCCTGCCCCCAGAGACCCCAGCCCTCTCCCCCACCCGCATCCCATCCCCACAACCCTCCCCAGCCCAACTCCCCCCGAGACGCCACCCCAGACCCCCACCCCTCCCCCGCCCTAGAGACCCACTTCCCGCCACCCTTCACCCCCCCACCGCGCCGGAAACCCCCTCCCCCAATCTGACCCCCCCCGTCTCCCTACACCCCTCCCCGACCCCCCCCCAACAAACCCCCCACTTTTATGGTATGAAGACACCCACCCACCCCCCGCATCATCCACCAGGGTCATGGGCGGGGTCTCCGGGGAAGTGATCGCCCCGAAAGCCAGGCAGCTGGGGGGCCCCCCCAATCTCCCCCCGCTCCCCCCCACACACCTTGTAGCCGATCTGCAGGTGGAGGTCGCTGGGCTTGGGGTGGAAACGCAGGTCGATACGGTCGCCGTTGTCCCGGATGATGTACTTGGCCCCGGGGTACTGGCTGTTCCCCCGGCGTACCAGCTCCTGGAGTCTGCGGTGGGAGGGGCAGAGGCGTTAGCTATGGGGGGGGGGGGCAGCCCCCCATCTCCCCCAGCCCCCCCCCCTTTCCGGGGCTCGCCGGCCCCGCCCCCCACCTGTCGATGTTGAAGGGCGTGACGATCTCGGCGAAGGTCATGTTGGCGGCGATGGAGCGGGGCACCCCCACCTGGTCGATGGAGAGGTTGGGGTCCGGGGTGATGACCGTCCGGGCGGAGAAATCCACCCGCTTCCCCATCAGGTTCCCCCGCACGCGCCCCTCTTTGCCCTTCAGCCGCTGCTTGAGGGACTTCAGGGGCCGCCCCGATTTCTGCATGGCCTGCCGGGGGGGGGGGGGGGAGGGAAGGAAGGGGTTAACCGGGCTGGCAGATTAGGGGAGCAAAAGGGAGGGGGCACCCCCAGGTAAAGCCGGGCGCGCGAGAGTCACCCACCTCGTTAACACAGAGGGGGCCGCCCGCCAAGACTACAAGTCCCAGCATGCAACGCAAAGCCACAACCCAATCCAGGGACTACAAGTCCCAGCATGCAACGCAATGCCACAACCCAATCCAGGAACTATAAATCCCAGCATGCAACGCTAATCCATAAACGAATCCAAGGACTACAAGTCCCAGCATGCAACGCAAAGCCACAAACCAATCCAGGGACTATAAATCCCAGCATGCAACGCTAATCCATAAACAAATCCAAGGACTACAAGTCCCAGCATGCAATGCTAATCCACAACCCAACCCAGGGACTACAAGTCCCAGCATGCAATGCTAATCCACAACCCAACCCAGGGACTACAAATCCCAGCATGCAACGCAAAGCCACAAACCAATCCAGGGACTATAAATCCCAGCATGCAACGCTAATCTATAAACAAATCCAAGGACTACAAGTCCCAGCATGCAATGCTAATCCACAACCCAACCCAGGGACTACAAGTCCCAGCATGCAACGCAAAGCCACAAACCAATCCAGGGACTACAAGTCCCAGCATGCAATGCAAAGCCACAAACCAATCCAGGGACTACAAGGCCCAGCATGCAACACTAAGAAACAACCCAATCCAGGGACTACAAGGCCCAGCATGCAATGCTGTCCCTTCATCCAATTGGTCCAGCAGGGACACTTCCCTGCATGCAACTCTCCATGACAAGCCAGCTATGCCCAGATGCACCCAGGGACTGACCGTCCGATTCAATCAAAGCCCAGCATTGCATGCTGGGATTTGTAGTCTCTGCCTTGGGGTACAGCATTGCATGCTGGGATACGTAATCTCTGGATTGGCTTGGAGAGCAGCATTGCATGCTGGGATTTAGCCCACAATGCTCCCCCACAAGCAGCCAAGGCCACAATCCCAGCATGCAATGCTGCATCTTTTCCCAACTGAAGAGCGGATCCAGGGGGACATGTCCCAGCATGCAGTGCTTCATCACAACCAAAAAAAACTACAAATCCCAGCATGCAATGCTCCATCTTGCCCCAAGTTGGAGTGACAAGGCAGGAGATAAAACGTCCCAGCATGCAATGCTTTACCATTAGCTGAGCAGAGGAGCAGGACTATGGCAATGACACGTCCCAGCATGCACCGGGCAGGACCACACCTCCCAGCATGCACCGGGCAGGACCACACCTCCCAGCATGCACCGGGCAGGACCACGGACCACACCTCCCAGCATGCACCAGCCAGGACCACGGGCCACACCTCCCAGCATGCACCGGGCAGGACCACACCTCCCAGCATGCACCAGCCAGGACCACGGGCCACACCTCCCAGCATGCACCAGGCAGGACCACACCTCCCAGCATGCACCAGCCAGGACCACACCTCCCAGCATGCACCAGGCAGGACCATGGGCCACACCTCCCAGCATGCACCAGGCAGGACCACACCTCCCAGCATGCACCAGCCAGGACCATGGGCCACACCTCCCAGCATGCACCAGCCAGGACCATGGACCACACCTCCCAGCATGCACCAGCCAGGACTATGGACCACACCTCCCAGCATGCACCGGGCAGGGGCTCACCCGGGGCAGGCCGGGCAGCTCATTGTCCACCATGGTGGCCACGTGGAACTGCAGGAGCCCGGGGCAGGCCGGGCAGCTCATTGTCCACCATGGTGGCCACGTGGAACTGCAGGAGCTTCACGTCCTCCGCGATGACGTGCGCGGCCGCCCCGTTCTGCTCGTTCCGCCGCAGCTGGTTGTTGATCTTCACCACGTCGGCCAGCTTGTGGGTCAGGTCGTCCTGGGGGGGGCAGGAGTCAGGGAGAGAACCCAGGAGTCCGGGCGCCCAGCCCCCCCTGTTCTAACCACCAGCCCCCACTCCCCTCCCAGCGCCGGGGAGAGAACCCAGGAGTCCGGGCTCCCAGCCCCCCCTGCTCTAACACACCAGCCCCCACTCCCCTCCCAGAGCCGGGGAGAGAACCCAGGAGTCCGGGCTCCCAGCCCCCCCTGCTCTAACCACCAGCCCCCACTCCCCTCCCAGAGCCGGGGAGAGAACCCAGGAGTCCTGGCTCCCAGCCCCCCCGGCTCTAACCTACCAGCCCCCACTCCCCTCCCAGAGCCGGGGAGAGAACCCAGGAGTCCTGGCTCCCAGCCCCCCCCTGCTCTAATCCACCAGCCCCCACTCCCCTCCCAGAACCAGGGAGAGAACCCAGGA
The DNA here is from genome assembly GCA_032164245.1 of Sternotherus odoratus. Lineage (NCBI taxonomy): Eukaryota > Metazoa > Chordata > Testudines > Kinosternidae > Sternotherus > Sternotherus odoratus. The sequence goes on from JAVMKO010000054.1 coordinate 76,760, forward strand.
GTCCTGGCTCCCAGCCCCCCCCTGCTCTAATCCACCAGCCCCCACTCCCCTCCCAGAACCAGGGAGAGAACCCAGGAGTCCTGGCTCCCAGCCCCCCCCTGCTCTAACCCACCAGCCCCCACTCCCCTCCCAGAGCCGGGGAGAGAACCCAGGAGTCCTGGCTCCCGGCCCCCCCTGCTCTAATCCACCAGCCCCCACTCCCCTCCCAGAGCCGGGGAGAGAACCCAGGAGTCCTGGCTCCCAGCCCCCCCCCGCTCCAACCCACCAGCCCCCACTCCCCTCCCAGAGCCGGGCAGAGAACCCAGGAGTCCGGGCTCCCAGCTCTAACCACCAGCCCCCCCTCCCCTCGGCGAGACCCCCGGCGCCCCCCACCTGGTTGCGGGCCGAGCCCTGCATGACCACGGCGGGCCGGACGGAGAGGGGGGGGCACGGGCAGGACGGTGCAGATCATCCACTCGGGCCGGGCGAAGCGCGGCTCCATGCCCAGCACGAAGCACTCCTCGTCCGAGATGCGCTTGAGCACCTCGTGCACCCGCTCCGGGCTCAGCAGGATCTTCTTCTCCTGCGAGTCCTCGTTGACGTGCTTCCACTCCGCGTACAGCTCCAGGCCCGTGCGCCGGATGCGGGGCTGGTAGCGCCCGCAGCCCCCGTGGCCCTGCCGGGACAGCCCCGGTCAGAGTCCCCCCCCCCAGGACGCGGGGCCAACGCCGGGCCGGCTGCGGAGCTCCCGGCGTGGGACGGGGGGTTGGATAAAGGGCGGGGTGTCCGGGGGGGGGATGGGAAACGGAGGTTGGGGCATCCCGGGGGTTTGTCAGGGGGTTGGATAAAGGGCGGGGCGTCCTGGGGGGGGATGGGAAACGGAGGTTGGATGGGTGGGGGTGTCCTGGGGGTTTGTCAGGGGGCGGGGGGCTGGGATAAAGGGCGGGGCGTCCTGGGGGGGGATGGGAAACGGAGGTTGGATGGGTGGGGGTGTCCTGGGGGTTTGTCAGGGGGCGGGGGGCTGGGATAAAGGGCGGGGCGTCCTGGGGGGGGATGGGAAACGGAGGTTGGGGCGTCCCGGGGGTTTGGATAAAGAGCGGGGCGTCCTGGGGGGATGGGAAACGGAGGTTGGGGCGTCCCGGGGGTTTGTCAGGGGGCTGGAGAAGGGGTGGGACAGTCGGGGGACGGGGGGGCCTGGGATAAAGGGTGGGGCATCCTGGGGGGGGGATGGGAAACGGAGGTTGGATGGGTGGGGGCGTCCTGGGGGTTTGTCAGGGGGCGGGGGGGTAGATAAGGGGCTGGGCAGTCGGGGGATTGGGTAGGGGGTGGTTCTTGGGGGGGCAGTTAGGGTGGGGGGGTCTCTGGAGGGGGCAGTCAGGGAACAGGTAGCAGGGGGGTAGGGTCCTGGGGGGGCAGTTAGGGTGGGGGGGGGTCTCAGGAGGGGCAGGGGGGTGTTCGATGGGTCGGGGCTTCTCAGGTGTCAGGAAGTGGGAGGGGCCGGAGGGGGGCGGGGCCTGGCTCTTTGGGGGAGGGGGGGGCGCAGCCTTCCGGACCCCGCCCTCCATACGATTTCGCAGCCCCCATGGGGCCAAAAACTTCCCCCACCCCCGATGGGACGGGAACACCCTCCGTGCAAAAGGCCTCGTTACCCCGCTCGTTAATTAAGAGCGGGGTCACCCGCTTTGCATAGCGCGGCGCTCCCCTCTCCGAACCCAGGCATACGGCGGAGAACCCCGGGTTCGTTATGCAAACGTGGGCCGTTAAGGGGTCCCACGTCTATCCCCGAACCCCGTCTCCGGGGCTACGGGCTGGATTTAACGAATTTGACCCCCCCCTTTGGGTGGCCTCCTCATGAGACCCGGCTCAGGAGGCCGGTCGACCCCCGGCCGTTTCATGTGGCAGGGAGTTCCGCAGGTGAACGGGCCGCCTGCCATGCGGAAAGGGGCTCGGGGGTCACCCCAGCGCGTCCGGGGGACCCCCCCCGCCCTCCCTACCTTCTCCTTGGTCAGGTCCTCGTCCCCGTCCGGCTGCTCCACCCCGAACTTGTTGTCCATCTCCTCCCCCCCCTCGCAGATGTTCTTCCCCTTGCAGAGGTCGTACACGTGGGTCAGACGTTTCTTGGGCTGCCCCTTCGACTTGCCCAGGATGTCCTTGATCTTGGGGTTGTTCTGCAGGGGGGGGGGGGGGGGACACAGACGGGGGGGGGGGTGACTCAGGGACCCCCCCCCGGAGGCACGGAGAGGGGCGCGACGAGGTGGGTGGGGGAGGGGTCCATGGCAGATGCCGCCGAAGTGTGGGGGAGGGAGGAACGGCCGGGGGGGCGTGGGGTGGCCCAGGCCAGCCCCCCCAGGGGTGAGGGAGTCCCCCCTAGCTCCTCCCCACCCCCCTCTCCACAACCCGGCCCCGCCCCCACACTGTGGCCCCCGCCCCTTACCCCTCCCCCAGCCTCCTCTCCACAACCCGGCCCCACCCCCCCCGGCTGTGGCCCCCGCCCCCTGACCCTGTCCCCATCCCCCCACCCTCCTCTCCACATCCCAGCCCCGCCCCCCCCACTGTGGCCCCGCCCCCTTACCCTGTCCCCCTTACCCCACCCTCCTCTCCACATCCCAGCCCCGGCCCCTCACTGTGGCCCCACCCCCTTACCCTGTCCCCATTCCTCCACCCCCACCCTCCTCTCCACATCCCAGCCCCGCCCCCCACTGTGGCCCCGCCCCCTTACCCTGTCCCCCTTACCCCACCCTCCTCTCCACATCCCGGCCCCGCCCCCCCCGCTGTGGCCCCGCCCCCTTACCCTGTCCCCCTTCCCCCTCCCCCAGCCTCCTCTCCACATCCCAGCCCCGCCCCCTCGCTGTGGCCCCGCCCCCTTACCCTGTCCCCATTCCCCCAACCCCACCCCCCTCTCCACATCCCAGCCCCGCCCCCCCACTGTGGCCCCGCCCCCTTACCCTGTCCCCATTCCCCACCCCCTGCCCCCCAACCCATCTGTGTCCCTGCTCCCGGCCAGGCGAGGATGGGGGGGGGGGACCCTCAAACGTTCGGGGGACCCCTGGGTTAGGGTCTTACAGTGCAAGTGGGAGCGGGGGGGGGGGGGGGGCGCTGCATCTCCGGGTGGGGAGGGGCTGGATCCCCCCCCAAGGGGGCTATTAAAGGGGTACAATGGGGGGGGGAACAGCAACCCCCCCTCCCAAACAGAGGCGGTGTCGAGCAAGCGACCCGGCCGGGCGGGGATCGAGGGGGGCTGGGGGGGGGGGGGTCCCGGGGGGGTCGGCTCACCGAGTCCACCAGCAGCTTGGAGCAGAAGAAGCAGACGCAGCGAAGCACCTTCATGGTCTTGCCCAAGAAGCCCACGTGGAAGACGGGTTTGGCCAGCTCGATGTGGCCGAAGTGGCCCGGACACTCCGTCATGTTCCCTGCGGGGAGAGGGGGGGGCCCCCCCCCGGTCAGGTTTTGGGTCTTGGGGGGGCGGCAGGGATCCCCCCACCCCACCCCCCGGGAGCCACGGCGTTGGGACTCACCCGCGCAGGTCTGGCACCGGCCCGTCTTCTCGATCACCCCTTGCCGGGGGTCCATCAGCCCCCCCAGCTTGGGGCGGCCCCCCTCCGTGGTCTCGGGGTACTTGATCCCCCCCTCCGTCACCGACATCCGTTTCTGGGAGGGGGCGAAAGGGAAGGGAGGGGTCAGGCTCGGGCGGGAAGCGGGGGGAAACTGAGGCAGGCGGTCAGGCTGCACGGGGAGAATCAGAAACTCGGGGGGTTTCACGATGGGTCCGGCCGCCACCCCAATAAACTGGATTTTAAGTTTCTTACCCTCCAGCAGCGCCCCAAAGTCTCCCATTTTACCCCCCCCCCGGGTTTGCACCCTTACGAAACCCAGGCTAGGATTCCCAGCAAGACTGCCTCCATTTCATGTGGCATGGAGTTCCACAGGTTAACCCGCATCGTCTCAGCCTCCCACACCCGGCACCAACCTATAATGAACTCCCGGCTTTAAATCTGCCAGGCTTTAAGAACGAAATCCGTTCGAGACGGATCTTCAGAAGGTACATTTGCATTTCACCAGTCACTAAGTTAATTAATTTATTAACTAATTAACATCAAGCTAAAATAAATTAATTAATCCCCATCTGATCTGGAAGATTTCACTGACCATATATCGAGCATCAGCGTTAATATGAGGTGCTGCGAACCGCGTCCGAATTAATTAGGGAATTAAAACCCCCAAAATATTTGCACCCCGAATCCCTGGCTGTCTCCAGGTTCCATTCCCGGTGTAGTCCGTGCAAAATCTGTGCAAAATTCCCCCCTCACCCCCAAATCACACCCCTGTAACAGTGTCACCGTCTGGGAACAAACTGCACAAAAAGAGCAGATTGCGTGCCGTGTTCCAAAGCGTGCGGGGGAAACTGAGGCAGGCAGCAGGGCGGGCTGTCGTTGGCTTGCACCCCAAAACAGGGGCCCACTCTCCCACCTCAATTACAGTCCCCAGCCACAAGGAGCTCCCGCTTCCAATACCCCGGTTGTGGCGGGACCCTGTCCAATTTTCCCATACCCCTTGGCGGTTCCGTGTACCCCAACTTTGTATGCACACCCCAAAACCTGCGCTGTGTCGCTCTGCACAGCACCCCCCCCAAATGGTCCCTCATTCCAATGCTCTATGGCGTGTACCCCCTATTTGATTGCACGGTCAGTCTGTGTACCCCAAGAACACAGCGGTACCCAGATCACACTAGGCTGGACCAGCATCCCCCCCCTCCAATGCACCCCCAAATGTCATGTTGTGCACAGCCCTTGCACACCAACCCACTGTGCAATGCACCCTCTAGTGCAACGCACGGCTGCCCGCACACCAATGTCCCCCCCGATACCACTACGCTGCGCAATGGAAGCCCTAGCGCAATGCACAGCCCCCCAAATCTCCAATGCACCCCCAGACACCCCTACACTGTGCAATGCATAGCCCCCCCCCTCCAATGCACCCCCAGACACTCCACGTCAAATGCACTCTGGTAGCCCAAGTCCCAGCTTCCCACGTACCCCCCAAATACCACTGAATTGTGCAACGCACAACCCCCAACCTCAACACATCCCCAGATAGCACTCTCTTGTGCAAGGCACTCTCTCGTGCAAGGCACAGCCCCCCACCCTGCAATGCAGCCCCAGATACTCCAGTCAAATGCCCCACAGTGCAATGTACCCCTCGATAGCACTAAACCGTGCAATGCACTCTAGTGCAATGCACCCCCAGAGAGTACTGAGCCGTGCAATGTAACCCCTAGTGCAATGCACACACTAGTGCAATACACAGCCCCAACATACTCCCAGATAGCAATAAGTGATGAAATGTATTCTCTAGTGCAATGCACTCTCTAGTGCAACACAACCCCAATGCACCCCGATAGCACTGAGCCGTGCAATGGAACCCCTAGTGCAATACTCTCTAGTGCAATGCACACCCCAACATACTCCCAGATAGCAATAAGCCATGAAATGTATTCTCTAGTGCAATGTACTCTCTAGTGCAACACAACCCCAATGCACCCCGATAGCAGAGCCGTGCAATGCATTCACTAGTGCAATGCACCCCCAGACTGCAGCAGTGCAATGCCCCCCCCGATTGCACTGAGCCGTTCAATGGAACCCCTAGTGCAATACTCTCTAGTGCAATGCACACCCCAACATACTCCCAGATAGCAATAAGCCATGAAATGTATTCTCTAGTGCAATGCATTCTCTAGTGCAACACAACCCCAATGCACCCCGATAGTCGTGCAATGCACTCACTAGTGCAATGCACCCCCAGACTGCAGAGCCGTGCAATGCACTCTCTAGTGCAATGCACCCCCAGACTGCAGAGCCGTGCAATGCACTCTCTAGTGCAATGCACCCCCAGACTGCAGAGCCGTGCAATGCACTCTCTAGTGCAATGCACCCCCAGACTGCAGAGCCGTGCAATGCACTCTCTAGTGCAATGCCCCCGATAGCACTGAGCCGTGCAATGCACTCACTAGTGCAATGCACCCCCAGACTGCAGAGCCATGCAATGCACCCTCTAGTCTAGTGCAATGCACCCCCAGACTGCAGAGCCGTGCAATGCACCCTCTAGTGCAATGCACCCCAGACTGCAGAGCCGTGCAATGCACCCCCAGACTGCAGAGCCGTGCAATGCACCCCCAGACTGCAGAGCCGTGCAATGCACCCCCAGACTGCAGAGCCGTGCAATGCACCCCCAGACTGCAGAGCCGTGCAATGCACTCACTAGTGCAATGCACCCCCAGACTGCAGAGCCGTGCAATGCACCCTCTACTGCAATGCACCCCCCAACGCACCCCCAGACAACCCTACGTCCTGCAATGCTCCCCCCCGATGCGCCCCCCCCCGGGCACCCACCATCTCATCGGGGCTGAGGATGCCGAACTGCACGCGCTTGATGGTGCGCAGCGGGCACGCGCTGTCCCCGGAGGGCGGCCCCCCGTGCATGGCGGGATCACGTGACGCGGCCGCGCGCTCCGCGGCCTCCTCCGGCGGCAGGAACCGGCGGCCCCCCCCCCTCCGCGGCACCGGGCCGGCGCCTCCTGCCCCCCTCCCCCTACTCGCGTGCACGCGCACCCCGCAGCCCCCCCGCGCGCGCGACCCGGCTCGAGCGACGAGCCCCCTCCCGACCGATCCTTCCCCGGCGCGCTCCTCGGCGCGACTGAGCCGCGACCGGCCGGGAGCCGCCTTATATAGCCTCGCCCTGGCCCCGCCCCGCCCGGCCGCGGGGCGGCCCGCGTCGGGCGGCAGGGGTGAGCACGCGCGGGGAGGGGGCGTGGCCACGCCATGGCAGGGTGGGAGGGAAGGGGACTGAACCAAGTGCAACAGCGAGGAGGGGGGGAAGAGCCCTCTGTGGGGTGAGCCCCTCCAGGTGCCTTTGGGGGAGGGGAGTTTTTTTACCCTCGTAACATAAGAACTTGGTCCGTGCCGGAATGATCCAACGCGCCCCCCTCTTTTCCTAAAACAAAAATACCTCAAAACAACCCCCCCTCTCCGGGTGTAATGGTACGCGCTCATGAATAATTAACCGCCGTCATGAATGATTCATGGAGGCGGGTGAATATGCATGAGCCGAAGGCGGGCGCCGGCCGGGAAGAGCCGGAGATGGCCGAGCGCCGCGAGCGAAGTCGAGGCTGGGACGGCGGCGGCGCGAAGAAGGGTCCGGCCGCTCCGGGCGCGGCCTAGCGGAGCCGGGGGCCTCGCGTGCGGCGCCGGCCGGGGGAGGCGGCGGGCGGGGCGGCCGCGCGGGCTGGGAAAGTCCGCGGCTCGGGCCTAGGCCCGGAGGAAAATCCCGGAGTGGGGGGGGGATCTGGGGGCAGCGGGGGGGCGATGCCCGGTTAGGGGGCGGGGGGGGATCTGGGGGCAGCGGGGGGGCGATGCCCGGTTAGGGGGTGGGGGGGGGATCTGGGGGCAGCGATGCCCGGTTAGGGGCGGGGGGGGATCTGGGGGCGGGGGGGGCGCTGCCCGGTTAGGGGGCGGGGGGAGGATCAGGGGGGGGCACTGCCCGGTTAGGGGGCGGGGGGAGGATCTGGGGGGGGGCACTGCCCGGTTAGGGGGCGGGGGGGGATCTGGGGGCGGGGGGGGCACTGCCCGGTTAGGGGGCGGGGGGAGGATCGGGGGGGGCACTGCCCGGTTAGGGGGCGGGGGGAGGATCGGGGGGGGCACTGCCCGGTTAGGGGGCGGGGGGAGGATCGGGGGGGGCACTGCCCGGTTAGGGGGCGGGGGGAGGATCGGGGGGGGGCACTGCCCGGTTAGGGGGCGGGGGGAGGATCGGGGGGGGGCACTGCCCGGTTAGGGGGCGGGGGGAGGATCGGGGGGGGGCACTGCCCGGTTAGGGGGCGGGGGGAGGATCGGGGGGGGGGGCACTGCCCGGTTAGGGGGCGGGGGGAGGATCGGGGGGGGGGCACTGCCCGGTTAGGGGGCGGGGGGAGGATCGGGGGGGGGCACTGCCCGGTTAGGGGGCGGGGGGAGGATCGGGGGGGGGCACTGCCCGGTTAGGGGCGGGGGGGGAGGATCTGGGGGCGGGGGGGGCACTGCCCGGTTAGGGGCAGGGGGGGATTTGGGGGGCACTGCCCGGTTAGGGGGTGGGAGGGCAGGATCTGGGGGGGCACTTCCCGGTTAGGGGGCGGGGGGGAGGATCTGGGGGCGGGGGGGGCACTGCCCGGTTAGGGGCAGGGGGGATCTGGGGGGGGCACTGCCTGGATAGGGGGCAGGGCGGGGGGGGGCACTGCCCGGTTAGGGGGCGGGGGGGGGAGGATCTGGGGGCGGGGGGGCACTGCCCGGTTAGGGGCAGGGGGGGATTTGGGGGACACTGCCCGGTTAGGGGGCGGGGGGAGGATCGGGGGGGGCACTGCCCGGTTAGGGGGCGGGGGGGGAGGATCTGGGGGCGGGGGGGGTTTGGGGGGCACTGCCCGGTTAGGGGGTGGGGGGGCAGGATCTGGGGGGGCACTTCCCGGTTAGGGGCAGGGGGGGGATCTGGGGGCGGGGGGGCACTGCCCGGTTAGGGGCGGGGGGGATCTGGGGGGGGGCACTGCCTGGATAGGGGGCGGGGGGAGGATCTGGGGGCGGGGGGGCACTGCCCGGTTAGGGGCGGGGGGGGGATCTGGGGGCGGGGGGGCACTGCCTGGATAGGGGGCGGGGGGGAGGATCTGGGGGCGGGGGGGCACTGCCTGGTTAGGGGCGGGGGGGGGATCTGGGGCCGGGGGGGGGATCTGGGGGTGTTTCCAGCTCTCCCTGCGCTCGGGGTACTGCCCCCCCACCTCACCCCAACCTGCCCCCGTTCCTCTCCTCTGCCCCGACTCCCCCCCCCATTTGCCCCCCCTTCCACAGAGCTGGAGCTGGGGGGAAACTGAGGCACGCCTGGGGGGATGGTACAATCCAGCCCCCCAGCCTGCAGCTCCTTCTGTGGGGCTCTAGATGGCACCAGCGCCTGTTGAAATCCAGCCCCCATTGGGCCCCGCCCCACACGTCAGAGGGGACAGGCCCCTGCCCCATTCCCCGCCCCCCTGCTAATTATCCCCCCCCCCTCTCGGGCTGGGGGAACGAAGGACGGGGACTGTTCGGATGAGATTCAATAAAGTCCCAATCGCCCCCCCCCCCCCCCCGCGTCCGCCTGCGTCTGTGGGACCATCCCTGGGGCCGCGGCCCCTCCCAGAGCCGGGGAGAGAACCCAGGTGTCCGGGCTCCCAGCCCCCCCTGCTCTAACCACTAGACCCCACTCCCCTCCCAGAGCCGGGGAGAGAACCCAGGAGTCCGGGCTCCCAGCCCCCCCTGCTCTCACCCACCAGCCCCCACTCCCCTCCCAGAGCCGGGGAGAGAACCCAGGAGTCCTGGCTCCCGGCCCCCCCCTGCTCTAACCACCAGCCCCCACTCCCATCCCAGAGCCGGGGAGAGAACCCAGGAGTCCTGGCTCCCAGCCCCCCCTGCTCTAACCACCAGCCCCCACTCCCCTCCCAGAGCTGGGGAGAGAACCCAGGCGTCCTGGCTCCCAGCCCCCCCTGCTCTAACCACCAGCCCCCCACTCCCCTCCCAGAGCCGGGGAGAGAACCCAGGCGTCCTGGCTCCCAGCCCCCCCTGCTCTAACCCACCAGCCCCCACTCCCCTCCCAGAGCCGGGGCGAGAACCCAGGCGTCCTGGCTCCCAGTCCCCTCTGCTCTAACCACCAGCCCCCACTCCCCTCTCAGAGCCGGGGAGAGAACCCAGGAGTCCTGGCTCCCAGCCCCCCCTGCTCTAACCACCAGCCCCCGCTCCCCTCCCAGAGCTGGAGAGAGAACCCAGGAGTCCTGGCTCCCAGCCCCCCCTGCTCTAACCACCAGCCCCCGCTCCCCTCCCAGAGCTGGAGAGAGAACCCAGGAGTCCTGGCTCCCAGCCCCCCCTGCTGTAACCCACCAGCCCCCCTCCCCTCCCAGAGCTGGGGAGAGAACCCAGGAGTCCTGGCTCCCAGCCCCCCCTGCTCTAACCACCAGCCCCCGCTCCCCTCCCAGAGCTGGAGAGAGAACCCAGGAGTCCTGGCTCCCAGCCCCCCCTGCTGTAACCCACCAGCCCCCCTCCCCTCCCAGAGCTGGGGAGAGAACCCAGGAGTCCTGGCTCCCAGCCCCCCCCCCCCTGCTCTAACCCACCAGCCCCCCTCCCCTCCCTCACCCTCATGTTTCAGGGCTGGTACGGCCGAGGGTCAGGAAGGGATCTATGGGGGGTATGGTTATCGGCCAGTGGGGCATTTACAGCTTCGTGGGGGGCTATATAGGGGTGACCAAGCCAGCTCCCCCCCCAGTGAGGGTGCCCTGCCCCGGGGCACCCCCGTTATCCAGCTACCCCACGGGCCCATCCTCGGACGTCCACGTTTTATTGCCGACTCTCCGGGGAGGGGGGTGCTAAGCCGATGCCCAGAAGGGGGCACTGGTGCCCTGTGGGATCAGGCCGCGTGTGGGTCCTGGCCAGGCCTGGTACCTGGGGGTCTCCTCTGGGTGCGTCCGTGGGGCGGGGGGTCCCAGATCAGCCTAGTCCATGGGGGTCCCCCCCACGACGTGTCCATGGGGCAGAGGGTCCCAGCTGATCTGGTTACATGAGGCTCTTCTCCAGATGTGTCCATGGGGCGGAGGGTCCCAGCTGATCTGGTTACATGAGGCTCTTCTCCAGATGTGTCCATGGGGCGGAGGGTCCCAGCTGATCTGGTTACATGAGGCTCTTCTCCAGATGTGTCCATGGGGCGGAGGGTCCCAGCTGATCTGGTTACATGAGGCTCTTCTCCAGACGTGTCCATGGGGCGGAGGGTCCCAGCTGATCTGGTTACATGAGGCTCTTCTCCAGATGTGTCCATGGGGCGGAGGGTCCCAGCTGATCTGGTTACATGAGGCTCTTCTCCAGATGTGTCCATGGGGCAGAAGGTCCCAGCTGATCTGGTTACATGAGGCTCTTCTCCAGATGTGTCCATGGGGCGGAGGGTCCCAGCTGATCTGGTTACATGAGACTCTTCTCCAGATGTGTCCATGGGGTGGAGGGTCCCATCTCAGCCTAGTCCATGGGGGTCTCCCCCCCGACGTGTCCATGGGGCGGAGGGTCCCAGCTGATCTGGTTACATGAGGCTCTTCTCCAGATGTGTCCATGGGGTGGAGGGTCCCATCTCAGCCTAGTCCATGGGGGTCTCCCCCCCGACGTGTCCATGGGGCGGAGGGTCCCAGCTGATCTGGTTACATGAGGCTCTTCTCCAGATGTGTCCATGGGGCGGAGGGTCCCAGCTGATCTGGTTACATGAGGGTCGTCTCCAGATGTGTCTATGGGGCGGAGGGTCCCAGCTGATCTGGTTACATGAGGCTCTTCTCCAGATGTGTCCATGGGGCAGAGGGTCCCAGCTGATCTGGTTACATGAGGCTCTTCTCCAGATGTGTCCATGGGGCGGAGGGTCTCAGCTGATCTGGTTACATGAGGCTCTTCTCCAGACGTGTCCATGGGGCAGAAGGTCCCAGCTGATCTGGTTACATGAGGCTCTTCTCCAGACGTGTCCATGGGGCGGAGGGTCCCAGCTGATCTGGTTACATGAGGCTCTTCTCCAGACGTGTCCATGGGGCGGAGGGTCCCAGCTGATCTGGTTACATGAGGCTCTTCTCCAGACGTGTCCATGGGGCGGAGGGTCCCAGCTGATCTGGTTACATGAGGCTCTTCTCCAGACGTGTCCATGGGGCGGAGGGTCCCATCTCAGCCTAGTCCATGGGGGTCCCCCCCGCGATGTGTCCATGGGGCGGAGGGTCCCAGCTGATCTGGTTACATGAGGGTCGTCTCCAGACGTGTCCATGGGGCGGAGGGTCCCAGCTGATCTGGTTACATGAGGCTCTTCTCCAGACGTGTCCATGGGGCGGAGGGTCCCAGCTGATCTGGTTACATGAGGCTCTTCTCCAGACGTGTCCATGGGGCGGAGGGTCCCAGCTGATCTGGTTACATGAGGCTCTTCTCCAGATGTGTCCATGGGGCAGAAGGTCTCAGCTGATCTGGTTACATGAGGCTCTTCTCCAGATGTGTCCATGGGGCGGACGGTCCCAGCTGATCTGGTTACATGAGGGTCGTCTCCAGATGTGTCCATGGGGTGGAGGGTCCCATCTCAGCCTAGTCCATGGGGCAGAGGGTCCCAGCTGATCTGGTTACATGAGGCTCTTCTCCAGACGTGTCCATGGGGCAGAGGGTCCCAGCTGATCTGGTTACATGAGGCTCTTCTCCAGATGTGTCCATGGGGCGGAGGGTCCCAGCTGATCTGGTTACATGAGGCTCTTCTCCAGACGTGTCCATGGGGCAGAGGGTCCCAGCTGATCTGGTTACATGAGGCTCTTCTCCAGATGTGTCCATGGGGCAGAGGGTCCCAGCTGATCTGGTTACATGAGGCTCTTCTCCAGATGTGTCCATGGGGCGGAGGGTCTCAGCTGATCTGGTTACATGAGGCTCTTCTCCAGATGTGTCCATGGGGCGGAGGGTCCCAGCTGATCTGGTTACATGAGGCTCTTCTCCAGATGTGTCCATGGGGCCGAGGGTCCCAGCTGATCTGGTTACATGAGGGTCGTCTCCAGATGTGTCCATGGGGCCGAGGGTCCCAGCTGATCTGGTTACATGAGGGTCGTCTCCAGATGTGTCCATGGGGTGGAGGGTCCCATCTCAGCCTAGTCCATGGGGGTCTCCCCCCCGACGTGTCCATGGGGCAGAGGGTCCCAGCTGATCTGGTTACATGAGGCTCTTCTCCAGATGTGTCTATGGGGCAGAGGGTCCCAGCTGATCTGGTTACATGAGGCTCTTCTCCAGATGTGTCCATGGGGCGGAGGGTCCCAGCTGATCTGGTTACATGAGGCTCTTCTCCAGATGTGTCCATGGGGCGGAGGGTCCCAGCTGATCTGGTTACATGAGGCTCTTCTCCAGATGTGTCCATGGGGCAGAGGGTCCCAGCTGATCTGGTTACATGAGGCTCTTCTCCAGACGTGTCCATGGGGCGGAGGGTCCCAGCTGATCTGGTTACATGAGGCTCTTCTCCAGACGTGTCCATGGGGCGGAGGGTCCCAGCTGATCTGGTTACATGAGGCTCTTCTCCAGACGTGTCCATGGGGCGGAGGGTCCCAGCTGATCTGGTTACATGAGGCTCTTCTCCAGACGTGTCCATGGGGCGGAGGGTCCCAGCTGATCTGGTTACATGAGGCTCTTCTCCAGATGTGTCCATGGGGCGGAGGGTCCCAGCTGATCTGGTTACATGAGGCTCTTCTCCAGATGTGTCCATGGGGCGGAGGGTCCCAGCTGATCTGGTTACATGAGGCTCTTCTCCAGATGTGTCCATGGGGCCGAGGGTTCCAGCTGATCTGGTTACATGAGGGTCGTCTCCAGATGTGTCCATGGGGCGGAGGGTCCCAGCTGATCTGGTTACATGAGGCTTTTCTCCAGATGTGTCCATGGGGCGGAGGGTCCCAGCTGATCTGGTTACATGAGGCTCTTCTCCAGACGTGTCCATGGGGCGGAGGGTCCCAGCTGATCTGGTTACATGAGGCTCTTCTCCAGATGTGTCCATGGGGTGGAGGGTCCCATCTCAGCCTAGTCCATGGGGGTCCCCCCCGCGATGTGTCCATGGGGCGGAGGGTCCCAGCTGATCTGGTTACATGAGGGTCGTCTCCAGACGTGTCCATGGGGCGGAGGGTCCCAGCTGATCTGGTTACATGAGGGTCGTCTCCAGATGTGTCCATGGGGCGGAGGGTCCCAGCTGATCTGGTTACATGAGGCTCTTCTCCAGATGTGTCCATGCGGCGGAGGGTCCCAGCTGATCTGGTTACATGAGGCTCTTCTCCAGACGTGTCCATGGGGCGGAGGGTCCCAGCTGATCTGGTTACATGAGGCTCTTCTCCAGACGTGTCCATGGGGCCGAGGGTCCCATCTCAGCCTAGTCCATGGGTCCCCCCCCCCCCCCCCCGACGTGTCCATGGGGCGGAGGGTCCCTCACCCTTCCTCCTCCTCCTCCTCCTCGGGGTGGCAGCTGACGTTCTGGGCGGCCAGGATGGAGATGCTCCCCAGGATGACGCCGGCCCCCATGACGTCGAAGGGGGTCACGGCCTCCCGCAGCACGTAGTACTGGACCGCCAGCGTCACCACCACCTCGGCGTGCAGCACCGCGCACACCAGCGCCGGGGGGGCCAGGGTGACGGCGTGGCTGGCGCAGAGGAAGGAGAGCAGGGCCAGCAGCCCCACCGCCAGGCCGCAGCTCCAGGCCAGCGGCTCGGCCGGGAAGACCGGCCGCTGCAGCAGGAAGAGGGCCGGGGCGCAGACGGGGGCCCCCAGCGCCCCGAAGGCGAAGGCGGCCGTGGGCAGCTTGGCCGGGAAGTCCAGGGCCCGGAAGAGGACCAGGGCCAGGGCCAGGGCCACCCCGCCCAGCCCGGCCCAGGCGTAGGCGAAGGCGTCGGGCAGGCGGGTGCCGGGTTCGAGGCTGAGCAGGTCGGGCGCCACCATGATGCCCAGCCCCAGGGTGCTGCCCACCAGCCCCACCCAGTCGTAGCCGCTCAGGGGCCGGCTCTCCAGGCACAGCGCCAGCAGGGCGGCGCCCAGGGTGGAGGCCCCCTTGCGCACGGTGGCGGCGTTGGCGCTGGGCAGGGCCACGAAGGAGCTGTAGGCGCAGGCCACGGAGACCACGTTGGCGGCGGCGTGGAGGAGGAGGCGGCGGCGGGCGGCGGCCGGGCCGAGCAGCGGGGCCCGGCCCCAGCGGAGGCGGGCGGCGAAGGCCAGGTGGAGCAGGCAGCGGAGGAGGAGCAGCTCCAGGGAGGGCAGCGCCCCCGCCTGGTGGGCCATGCGGGCGAAGGGGGCCACGAAGCCGGCCGGCACCCCGCCCCCCAGGAGGGCCAGCAGCAGCCCCTTCAGGCTGGCCGAGAGGCGGTAGCCCCGCCAGGGGGCCCAGCAGGCGGGGCGGGAGGTGGGCGGCGGCGGCGGCCGGGCCGGGGTGGGCGGGAGGCCGGAGGGCCGCATGGCGCGGGAGCGCTCCCGCCGCCGCAGCCTAGAGGGGGGAGAGAGGGAGGGGGAGGTGAGTGGGGCAGAGGGGAGAGACGCGCCTCACCCCACACCCCGGAGCCGGGGGGAGGACCCAGGAGTCCTGGCTCCCAGCCGCCCCGCTCCACCCACCAGCCCCCACTCCCCTCCCAGAGCTGGAGAGAGAACCCAGGAGTCCTGGCTCCCAGCCCCGCCTGCTCTAACCCACCAGCCCCCACTCCCCTCCCAGAGCCGGGGAAAGAACCCAGGAGTCCTGGCTCCCATCGCCCCCTGCTCTAACCCACCAGCCCCCACTCCCCTCCCAGAGCCGGGGAGAGAACCCAGGAGTCCTGGCTCCCAGCCCCCCCTGCTCTAACCCACCAGCCCCCACTCCCCTCCCAGAGCCGGGGAGAGAACCCAGGAGTCCTGGCTCCCAGCCCCCCCTGCTCTGACCCACCAGCCCCCCCTCCCCTCCCAGAGCCGGGGAGAGAACCCAGGAGTCCTGGCTCCCAGCCCCCCCTGCTCTGACCACCAGCCCCCCCTCCCCTCCCAGAGCCGGGGAGAGAACCCAGGAGTCCGGGCTCCTAGCCCCCCCTGCTCCAACCCACCAGCCCCCACTCCCCTCCCAGAGCTGGGGAGAGAACCCAGGAGTCCTGGCTCCCAGGTAACCACTAGACCCCACTCCCTTCTCCACGCCCTACTGGGTCCCCCGTCTTCACCTCTGGCCTTGCTCTGGGGTCGGGGGTCCTGACTTGTCCCCCAGGTCCCGCCCCAGCTGCTCGGCTCCCCAGGAACTGTGATGTCACCCACACGGCTCTATGACATCACCGCCGCCGCCGATGATGTCATGCCCCCCTGCCCCGCCCCCCCCGGCTGGGCTCCTTGCTATGGGAGTTGGGTCTGTGGGTGTGTTTTGTGGGTGTGTGCACACGCGTGTGAGAGAGATCCAGGTCTCTGCATTGGTGTGTATGTGCACACGCGTGTGAGAGACAGATCCAGGTCTCTGCATTGGTGTGTGTGTGCACACGCGTGTGAGAGACAGATCCAGGTCTCTGCATTGGGGGGGGTGTGCACACGTGTGTGAGAGACAGATCCAGGTCTCTGCATTGGGGTGTGTGTGCACACGCGTGTGAGACAGATCCAGGTCTCTGCATTGGTGTGTGTGTGCACACGCGTGTGAGACAGATCCAGGTCTTCGCATTGGTGGGTGTGTGCACACGCGTGTGAGAGACAGATCCAGGTCTCTGCATTGGTGTGTGTGTGTGCACACGCGTGTGAGACACATCCTGGCCTTGGGGGGGGGGTGTGCACAAGTGTGTGAGACAGATCCAGGCATCTGTGTGCGCACGTGTGTGGGAGAGACAGATCCAGGGGGGGGTGTGTGTGTGTGTGTGTGTGTGTGTGTGCGCATAGGGATGTATGAGACACAGATCCAGCCCTCTGTGTGTGTGCACACACGTGTGTGAGACAGATCCAGACCTGTGTGTCTGTGCACACAGATGTGTGAGACAGATCCAGGTCTCTGTGTGGGTGTGGGTGCACACGCGTGTGAGAGACATCCAGGCCTCGGGGCGGGGGTGCATGCACGTGTGAGACACGCACCCAGGCCTGTGGGTGTGCACACGTGTGTGAGAGACAGATCCAAGTGTGTGTGAGTAACGGATACAGGCCTCTCTGTGTGAGAGACAGATTTGGGGAAGGGGGTGTGGGGGTGTGAGCAGCAGACAGCACAGTATCTGTGTGTGTGTGTGTTTGTGTATATGATGGGGTCAATGGGTGTGATTTAGGCCTCCGTGTGTGTGTATGTGATATCTAGAGTCACACCTGTGTGTGAGATATAGGCCGGCCTCTCTCTCTCTATGCTATCTAGGCCTCTGTGTGTGTGTGTGTGTGTGTGATCTAGGCCTCGGTGTTTGTGCATGCGATCTAGGCCCGTGTGTGTGTCCATGCACATGTGATCTAGGCTTGTGTGTGTGTGTACAATCTAGGCCTCTGTGCGTGATCTAGGCCTCTGTGTGTTTGTGTGTGTGTGTGATCTAGGCCTCGGTGTTTGTGCATGTGATCTAGCCCCGTGTGTGTGTGTCTGTGTGTGTGTCCATGCACATGTGATCTAGGCTTGTGTGTGTGTGTGTGTGTGTGTGTGTGTGTGTGATATTGAGGCCTCTACAATCTAGGCCTCTGTGCGTGATCTAGGCCTCTGTGTGTGTGTGTGTGATATCGAGGCCTGTGTTTGTGTGTATGATCTAGGCCTCTGTGTGTGTGTATCTACAATCTAGGCCTCTGTGTAATTTAGGCCTCTGTGTGTGATCTAGGCCTGTGTGTGTGTGTACAGACAATGTAGGCCTCTGTGTGTGATCTAGGCCTGTGTGTGTGTGTACAGACAATGTAGGCCTCTGTGTGTGATCTAGGCCTCGGTGTGTGTCTGAGATCTAGGCCTGGGTTTGTGTGTGTACAATCCAGGCTTCTGTGTGTGTGTGATCTAGGCCTCTGTGTGTACAATCTAGGCCTCTATGTGATCAAGGGCTCTGTGTGTGTGTGTGTGTGTGTATACAATCTAGGCCTGTGTGTGTGATCTAGGCCTGTGTGTGTGTGTACATACATTCTAGGCCTGTGTGATCTAGGCCTCTGTGTGTCTGCGTGTGCAACTTAGGCCTGTGTGTGTGTGATCTAGGCCTGTGTGTGTGTGTATACAATCTAGGCCTGTGTGTGTGATCTAGGCCTCTGTGTGTCTGCGTGTGCAAGTTAGGCCTGTGTGTGTGTGATCTAGGCCTGTGTGTGTGTGTGTGTGTGTGTGTGTGTGTATACAATCTAGGCCTGTGTGTGTGATCTAGGCCTCTGTGTGTCTGCGTGTGCAAGTTAGGCCTGTGTGTGTGTGATCTAGGCCTGTGTGTGTGTGTACATACATTCTAGGCCTGTGTGATCTAGGCCTCCGTGTGTGTGTACAATCTAGGCCTGTGTGTGTGATCTAGGCCTCTGTGTGTGTGTGTGTATATACAATCTAGGCCTGTGTGTGTAATCTAGGCCTCTGTGTGTGTGTACAATCTAGGCCTGTGTGTGTGATCTAGGCCTCTGTGTGTCTGCGTGTGCAAGTTAGGCCTGTGTGTGATCTAGGCCTGTGTGTGTGTACATACATTCTAGGCCTGTGTGATCTAGGCCTCCGTGTGTGTGTACAATCTAGGCCTGTGTGTGTGATCTAGGCCTCTATGTGTGTGTGTGTGTATACAATCTAGGCCTGTGTGTGATCTAGGCCTCTGTGTGTCTGCGTGTGCAAGTTAGGCCTGTGTGTGTGTGATCTAGGCCTGTGTGTGTGTGTGTACATACAATCTAGGCCTGTGTGTGTGATCTAGGCCTCTGTGTGTGTGTACAATCTAGGCCTGTGTGTGTGATCTAGGCCTGTGTGTGTGTGTGTCTTTTTCTAGGCCTTTGTGTTTCCAATGCCTCGGTCTGTGCAGGGGTGAGCGATTTAGACTTGTGTGAGAGAAAGCAATCTGGGCACATATGTGTGTGAGATTGTGTGTGTGTGTGTGTATCTGATATCTAGGCCTTTTTGTGCCTGTCACTGAGATATCTAGGTCTCTCTGTGTGTGTGTGATAGGCCTCTGTGTTTGTCTAGGCCCTTGTGTTTCTGATACCTAGGCCTCTGTGTTGTGTGGTGACATATTTAGGCCTGTGTGTGAGAAAAATTGGGGTGTGTGTGTGCGAGAGATTGAGAGAGACACACACATGGTGTGATCTAGGTGTGTGTGTGTGTCGGGGGGTGTTTGTGTAGCTGTGTGTGTCGGGGGTGTTTGTGTAGCTCTGTGTGTGTGTAGCTGTGTGTGTGTGCATTGGGGGTGTATTGGGGGGTGTTGCGGTGTGTTGGTGTGTTTGTGCAGCGGTGTGTTTGTGTAGTTGTGTTTTTTTTGGGGGGGGTGACGCGGCAGGGTCGGGAGGGGGTGATGTGTGTGTGTAGCAGTGTGTTTGTGTGGGGTGTGACGCCGGGCTGGGCATGGGCTGTTGTCAGCGGTGTTTGTGTAGTTGTAGTTGTGGGGGGGGGGGATGTGACGCAGCTGGGCCGGGTGGGGCTGATGTCAGTGAGGTGTGTGTTGGGGTGTGTGTAGCGGTGTGTTTGTGTAGTTGTGTGTTTGTGGTTGTGTTGGGGAGGGTGTGACGCAGCCGGGCGGGGGGGGAGGGCTGATGTCAGCGAGGTGTATGTCGTGGTGTGTGTCGGTTTGTTTGTGTAGCGGTGTGTTTCAGTAGTTGTGGTTGTGGGGTGTGACGCAGCCGGGCCGGGCGGGGACAGCGGGGGGGGGGGTGTCAGTGTGTGTGTGTGTGTGTAGCTGTGTGTTAGTTGTGTGGTTGTGGGGTGTGACGCAGCCGGGCCCAGCAGGGGCAGCGGGGTGTGTGTGTCAGTGTGTGTGTGTGTGTAGCAGTGTGTTAGTTGTGTGGTTGTGGTTTGTGACGCAGCCTGGCCGGTCGGAGGCTGATGTCAGCGTGGTGTTTGTTGGGGGGGGGTGTAGCGGTGTGTTAGTTGTGTAGTTGTGTGATTGTGGGGTGTAACGCAGCCGGGCCGGGTGGGAGCAGCGGGGGCTGTGTGTCAGTGTGTGTGTGTGTGTAGCAGTGTGCTGTGTGGTTGTGGGTTGTGACGCAGCCAGGCCGGTCGGAGGCTGATGTCAGCGGGGTAGCGCGGTGTGAGTTGTGGAGTTGTGTGGTTGTGTGGTGTGACAGAGCCGGGCCAGGCGGGGACTGGTGTCAGCGGGGTGTGAGTTGTGTGGTTGTGGTTGTGGGGTGTGACGCAGCCGGGCCGGGCGGGGACTGATGTCAGGGGTGCGTGTGTGTGTGTAGCGGAGTGTGAGTTGTGGAGTTGTGTGTTTGTGGTTGTGGGGTGTGACGCAGCCGGGCCGGGCGGGGGCTGATGTCAGCGGGGTGTGAGTTGTGTGCTTGTGGGATGTGACGCGGCCAGGCGGGTGTGTGTGTGGGTGTAGTGGTGTGTGTGTGTAGCGGAGTGTGAGTTGTGTGGTTGTGGGGTGTGCCGCAGGCAGGCCAGGCGGGGACTGATGTCAGCGGGGTGTGAGTTGTGTGGTTGTGGGGTGTGACGCAGCCGGGCGGGGCGGGGACTGATGTCAGCGGGGTGTGAGTTGTGGAGTTGTGTGGTTGTGGGGTGTGACGCAGCCGGGCGGGGCGGGGACTGATGTCAGCGGGGTGTGAGTTGTGGAGTTGTGTGGTTGTGGGGTGTGACGCGGCCGGGCAGTTTGTGTGTGTGTGTAGCGGGGGTGTGAGTTGTGTGGTTGTGAGGTGTGATGCAGCTGGGCCGGGCGGGGGGGTGATGTCAGCAGTGTGTGAGTTGTGGAGTTTTGGGGTGTGACGCGGCCGGGCGGGTGTGTGGGTGTGTAGCGGGGGGTGAGTTGTGGGGTGTGACGCGGCCGGGCGGGTGTGTGTGTGTGTGTAGCGGGGGGGGAGTTGTGGGGTTGGGGTTGTGGGGTGTGACGCGGCCGGGCCGTGTGTGTGTGTGTAGCGGGGGGGAGTTGTGGGGTTGTGGTTCTGGGGTGTGACGCGGCCGGGCCGGGTGTGTGTGTGTAGCTGGGCTGGAGTTGTGCAGTTGTGGGGTTGTGGTTCTGGCGTGTGATGCGGCCGGGCCGGGTGTGTGTGTGTAGCCAGGCTGGAGTTGTGGAGTTGTGGGGTTGTGGTTCTGGGGTGTGACGCGGCCGGCCCGTGTGTGTGTGTGTGTAGCCGGGGGGGGGGGGAGTTGTGGGGTTGTGGTTGTGGGGTGTGACGTGGCCGGGCCGTGTGTGTGTGTGTAGCGGGGGGTGAGTTGTGCAGTTGTGGGGTGTGACGCGGCCGGGTGTGTGTGTGTGTGTATCGGGGGGTGAGTTGTGCAGTTGTGGGGTATGACGCGGCCGGGTGTGTGTGTGTGTAGCCGGGCTGGAGTTGTGCAGTTGTGGAGTTGTGCAGTTGTGGGGTTGTGGAGTGTGACGCGGCCGGGCCGGGTGTGTGTGTGTGTAGCCGGGGGGGGGGAGTTGTGCAGTTGTGGGGTTGTAGTTGTGGGGTGTGACGCGGCCGGGTGTGTGTGTGTGTGTATCGGGGGGTGAGTTGTGCAGTTGTGGGGTATGACGCGGCCGGGTGTGTGTGTGTGTAGCCGGGCTGGAGTTGTGCAGTTGTGGAGTTGTGCAGTTGTGGGGTTGTGGAGTGTGACGCGGCCGGGCCGGGTGTGTGTGTGTGTAGCCGGGGGGGGGGAGTTGTGCAGTTGTGGGGTTGTGGTTGTGGGGTGTGACGCGGCCGGGCCGGCAGTGTGTGTGTGTAGCTGGGGGGGGAGTTGTGGGGTTGTGGTTGTGGGGTGTGACGCGGCCGGGCCGGCAGTGTGTGTGTGTAGCTGGGGGGGGAGTTGTGCGGTTGTGGTTGTGGGGTGTGACGTGGCCGGGCCGGGTGTGTGTGTGTAGCGGGGGGTGAGTTGTGCAGTTGTGGGGTGTGACGCGGCCGGGTGTGTGTGTGTGTAGCCGGGCTGGAGTTGTGCAGTTGTGGAGTTGTGCAGTTGTGGGGTTGTGGAGTGTGACGCGGCCGGGCCGGGTGTGTGTGTGTGTAGCCGGGGGGGGGAGTTGTGCGGTTGTGGTTGTGGGGTGTGACGCGGCCGGGCCGTGTGTGTGTGTGTAACGGGGGGGGGAGTTGTGCAGTTGTGGGGTTGTGGTTGTGGGGTGTGACGCGGCCGGTGTGTGTGTGTAGCCGGGGGGGGTTGTGGAGTTGTGCAGTTGTGGGGTGTGACGCGGCCGGTGTGTGTGTGTAGCCGGGGGGGAGTTGTGGAGTTGTGCAGTTGTGGGGTTGTGGGGTGTGACGCGGCGGGTGTTTGTGTGTGTAGCGGGGGGGGAGTTGTGGAGTTGTGCAGTTGTGGGGTGTGACGCGGCCGGTGTGTGTGTGTAGCCGGGGGGGGTTGTGGAGTTGTGGGGTTGTGGGGTGTGACGCGGCCGGGTGTTTGTGTGTGTAGCGGGGGGGGGTTGTGGAGTTGTGCAGTTGTGGGGTGTGACGCGGCCGGTGTGTGTGTGTAGCCGGGGGGGGGGTTGTGGAGTTGTGGGGTTGTGGGGTGTGACGCGGCCGGGTGTTTGTGTGTGTAGCGGGGGGGGAGTTGTGGAATTGTGCAGTTGTGGAGTTGTGGGGTGTGACGCAGCCTGATGTCAGCGGGCGGTGGGGCCGGGTGTGTGTGTGTAGCGGGGGGTGAGTTGTGGAGTTGTGGGGTTGTGGTTGTGGGGTGTGACGCGGCCGGGTGTGTGTGTAGCCGGGGGCGGGGTTGTGGAGTTGTGCAGTTGTGGGGTGTGACGCGGCCGGGCCGGGTGTGTGTGTGTAGCGGGGGGGAGTTGTGGGGTTGTGGAGTTGTGGGGTGTGACGCGGCCGGGCCGGGTGTGTGTGTGTAGCGGGGGGGGAGTTGTGCAGTTGTGGAGTTGTGCAGTTGTGGGGTGTGACGCAGCCTGATGTCAGCGGGCGGCGGGGCCGGGCCGGGAGCGGAGCCTTCACACGCCAGCGCCGCGGCTGCCGCTGGGCGGGACGGGCCGGGCCGGCGCCTCCATCTTGGGCTGCAGCGGCCGCGGGGAGCCAGGTACCGACCGGGACCCCCCCGCGGACCCCCCCGCGGACCCCCTGGAACCCCCCGGGACCCCCCCGCCCCCCCAGCGCCCTCGGGACCCCCCTGGAATCCCCCCGCCCCCCCGGGACCCCCCAGCCGCCCCCCCAGCGCCCCCGGGACCCCCTGGAATCCCCCCGCCCCCGGGACCCCCCAGCCGCCCCCCCAGCGCCCACGGGACCCCCTGGAACCCCCCGCCCCCCGGGACCCCCCAGCCGTCCCCCCAGCGCCCACGGGGCCCCCTGGAACCCCCCGCCCCCCGGGACCCCCCAGCCGTCCCCCCAGCGCCCACGGGACCCCCTGGAACCCCCCGCCCCCCGGGACCCCCCAGCCGCCCCCCCAGCGCCCCCGGGACCCCCCAGCCGCCCCCCCAGCGCCCACGGGACCCCCTGGAACCCCCCGCCCCCCGGGACCCCCCAGCCGTCCCCCAGCGCCCACGGCGCCCCCTGGAACCCCCGGGACCCCCCCCCCAGCGCCCACGGGACCCCCTGGAACCCCCCGCCCCCCGGGACCCCCCAGCCGCCCCCCCAGCGCCCCCCGGGACCCCCCCGGGACCCCTCAGCCGCCCCCCCAGCGCCCACGGGACCCCCTGGAATCCCCCCGCCCCCGGGACCCCCCAGCTGCCCCCCCAGCGCCCACGGGACCCCCTGGAACCCCCCGCCCCCCGGGACCCCCCAGCCGTCCCCCCAGCGCCCACGGGGCCCCCCTGTAACCCCCCCGCCCCCCGGACCCCCAGCCGCCCCCCCCAGCGCCCACGGGACCCCCTGGAACCCCCCGCCCCCCGGGACCCCCCAGCCGTCCCCCCAGCGCCCACGGCGCCCCCTGGAACCCCCGGGACCCCCCAGCCGTCCCCCAGCGCCCACGGGACCCCCTGGAACCCCCGTCCCCCGGGACCCCCCAGCCGCCCCCCAGCGCCCCCGGGACCCCCCGGGACCCCTCAGCCGCCCCCCCAGCGCCCACGGGACCCCCTGGAATCCCCCCGCCCCCGGGACCCCCCAGCTGCCCCCCAGCGCCCACGGGACCCCTGGAACCCCCCGCCCCCCGGACCCCCCAGCCGTCCCCCAGCGCCCACGGGCCCCCTGGAACCCCCCGCCCCCCGGGACCCCCCAGCCGTCCCCCAGCGCCCACGGGACCCCCTGGAACCCCCCGCCCCCCGGGACTCCCCAGCCGTCCCCCCAGCGCCCACGGGACCCCTGGAACCCCCCGCCCCCCGGGACCCCCCAGCCGCCCCCCCAGCGCCCCCGGGACCCCCCGGGACCCCCCAGCCGCCCCCCAGCGCCCACGGGACCCCTGGAACCCCCCGCCCCCCGGGACCCCCAGCCGCCCCCCAGCGCCCCCGGGACCCCCCTGGAACCCCCCCGCCCCCCGGGACCCCCAGCCGCCCCCCAGCGCCCACGGGACCCCTGAACCCCCCGCCCCCCGGGACCCCCCAGCCGCCCCCCCAGCGCCCCCGCGACCCCCTTCTCCCCCCCAGCCCGGGACACCCCCCCCAAGCGGCCCCGCTTGTAAACCCGGGACCCCCCGCGGCCCCCCAGACCAGAGACCCCCTGGACCCCCCCAGAACCCCCCCTGTGGCCCCCCAGACCCCCCCCTGTGGCCCCCCAGACCCCCCAGACCAGAGACCCCCCCGGGACCTCCCCAGTGCCTGGAGACCCCTGCGGCCCCCCAGCCCAGAGACCCCCCTAGAACCCTCAAGAACCCCCATGGCCCCCCCCGCCCTCTCCGGCAGCCCCCCTAGACCAGAGACCCCCCCAGGCCCTCCCAGGCCCCTGTGGCCTCTCCAGCGCCCCCCCCAGGACCCCTCTTGTGCCCCTGAGACCCCCACCCGGGACCCCCTGCGCCCCCCCAGCGCCTGGAGACCTCCGGTGGCCTCCCCAGAGGCCCCCCCAGCACCCCGGAGCCCTCCGTGACCCCCCCTACAAAAGCCCCTCTCCCTGTCCCCAGAGCTGCCCCCTGTGGCCCCCACTGAGTCCTGGAGCCCCCTGTGACCCCCCTGCAGACCCCTGTGACCCCCCAAATGCCCAGAGAGCCCCCCAAGCGCCCAAGGTCACTCCCTGCCTGGCTTCCTGTCCTCCCCCTAAGTAGTTCCTTGGCCCAAGCTAGCGGGGGGGGGGGGGGGGAGGACGTGGGGGGTCCCAGTGCTGGTGGGGGCCCCTGACCCATTGCTTGTTTGCCCCCCGCCCCCCACTTCAAGCCCCTCTGTCCCCCCTGCTGCCACACCCCCCTCGCTGCCACACCCCCTGCTGATGTCGAAGGGTTAACTGCCCCCCGTTCTGCCTCCTGCCACCCCCAATGCACCCCCCATACACTGCACCTACCCCAGTGCAACACCCCCCACTGCACCCCCTTGGCAGTACCCCCCCCCCACGAATCCCCCTGCCCTCACCCTTCCTAACTCCCCCGCTCCCCGATTCTCCAAACTACAGCCCCACTGACCCCTTATGGGCCCCCGCACCCTGCCACAACCCCTCCCTTGTACCCCCTACCCGACTGTACCCCTGTGCCCCCACACCCTACTACAACCCCTCCCTTGTACCCCCTACCCCGACTGTACCCCCTGTGCCTCGACACCCTGCTACAACCCTCCCTTGTACCCCCTACCCCGACTGTACCCCCTGTGCCCCACACCCTACTACAACCCCTCCCTTGTACCCCTACCCCGACTGTACCCCCTGTGCCCCCACACCCTACTACAACCCCTCCCTTGTACCTCCTACCCCGACTGTACCCCCTGTGCCCCCACACCCTACTACAATCCCTCCCTTGTACCCCCTACCCCGACTGTACCCCCTGTGCCCCCACACCCTACTACAACCCCTCCCTTGTACCTCCTACCCCGACTGTATCCCTGTGCCCCCACACCCTACTACAGCCCCTCTCTTGTACCCCCACCCCGACTGTACCCCCTGTGCCCCCACACCTTACCACAACCCCTCCCTTGTACCCCCACCCCGCCTGTACCCCCTGTGCCAGAACACCCTATTACAACCCCTCCCTTGTACCCCCCACTCCGACTGTACCCCCTGCGCCCCCAGACCCTGCTACAACCCCTCCCTTGTACCCTCACCACCCTACACCTCACATCTCCTTACCCCCACTGCCCTACACCCTTACCCAATACCCCCACTGCCCTACACCCTCACACTTCCCTGAACCCTCAACCCTCACCGCCCTACACCCTCACACACTACCCTGTACCCACAACCTCACCGCCCTACACCCTCACACACTACCCTGTACCCACGACCTCACCGCCCTACACCCTCACACACTACCCTGTACCCACAACCTCACCGCCCTATACTCTCACACACTACCCTGTACCTTCACCACCCTACACCCTCACACTCCCTTCTCCTCACACACACACCCCACCACCCTACACCCTCACACACACCTATACTCTCAGCGCCCTACACCCTCACACACTACCCTGTACCCACAACCCCCCAGCTCCCTACACCCTCACACACACCCTGTACTCTCCACACCCTACGTCCCTCACCCCACATTGCCCTGGTGCACTCCCCTCCAACGCAGACACAGCCATCACACACACACACCCCACGCACACCCCATGGCCTGCTACACCCCTCCGAGCACCCCGCCCTGTTGCTGGTGGACGGGGGGGGGGGGGGGGGAGGGCCTGTTTTCGTGGTTCTCCTTAGTACTGAATTAACGAGGAGCCCTTGTGACTATGTGCGTGTGTGCGATTGCGTTGCCGGGTGTGTTTGTGCGTTGCGTGTCGTGTGTGTGTGTGTGCAGGGCTGTGTGGCTGGGCGGCGCCGTGGACGGGTAAGGTGCCGAGGGTGATCGGGTGCGTGGGGCTGTGTGCGATTGTGTATGCATTGCGGGGTGTGGGGGGGGTGTGTGCAGCGTTGTTGTGTATGTGTGTGGAGTGCTTGAGCGTCTGGGCGGTGTTGCTTGTGTGTGTGGTTGTGCATTTTCGTATGGCGTGTTTGTGGGTCCGTGACGCCGTGTGTGTATTTGTAGTGCTGTGTGTGTACGGTGCTGTGTGTGTGTGTAATGATTGTGGGTCTGTGTGACGCAGAGTGCGTATATGTAGTGCTGTGTGTTGTGGGTCTGTCCAGTACAGGGCGCGTCTGTGTGTGGCTGTGCGGTGCTGTGGGTATGATTGTGTGTTTGTGCGGTGCTCTGCTTTGTGTGTGATGATTGTGTGTTTGTGCGGTGCTCTGCTTTGTGTGTGATGATTGTGTGTTTGTGCGGTGCTCTGCTTTGTGTGTGTGTGATTGTGTGTTTGTGCGGTGCTCTGCTTTGTGTGTGTGTGTGTGATTGTGTGTTTGTGCGGTGCTCTGCTTTGTGTGTGTGTGTGATTGTGTGTTTGTGCGGTGCTCTGCTTTGTGTGTGTGTGTGTGCGTATGATTGTGTGTTTGTGCGGTGCTCTGCTTTGTGTGTGTGTGTGTGTGTGTGTGCGGTGCTTCATGCGTGTGTGCGGTGCTGTGTGCTTGTAGGTTTGTGTGGTGCTGTGCACATCTGTGTGGTGCTTGTGTGTGTTAGTGTGGCAGTGGAGGGGGTGAGTTTGCGATTGTGTTTGTGTGAACTGCGCTCTGGGCCTCCGAGCTGGGGAATGGAGTAGGGAGGGTCCGGGTCTGCGGTGAGGACAAGGCCGGGTTCGGGGGTGTGGTGTGGTGTGGGGGGGTGTCTTCTGTGGGGTGTGCCCTGTTTGTGGCCAGGGGCTGATCTGTGGGGCGGGGGTATCAGAGAGAGGGGTCCGGACTGTCCGATCCCCCTGGACCTTTCCGCCCCTTTCGATCTCCCACCTCCCTCGCGCCCGGTCCCTCCGCCTCAGGCCGCACGGTACCCAGCGGGTTTCGGGGGTCCGGGTCGGGGGGGAGTGGGAAGGGCCAGATTGGAACCTCCCGACACCCCGAAAAACCTGGGACGATCCCCCCCCCCCAAACTTTGAGATGGCGGAGAAGCCGGGGGACTGGTAAAAATCGTGGGATAAAAATGACCCCCCAGCCTGGCCGCCCCGAGATGCGCATCTCGGGGCCCGGGGCGAGGGGTCCCCGGGGTCCCCCTCGCCCGGCCCCGAG
>JAVMKO010000054.1:104579-175997 GCA_032164245.1 Sternotherus odoratus
CTTCAGCGAGGGGTGGGCCGACCCCCCCGGCCAGGTACGGACCCCCCCGGGACCCCCCCAAATCCCCCAGGGCCTCGGCCTTCAGCGAGGGGCAGGGCCGACCCCCCGGCCAGGTACGGACCCCCCCGGGACCCCCCCCAAATCCCCCAGGGCCTCGGCCTTCAGTGAGGGGCGGGCCGACCCCCCCGGCCAGGTACGGACCCCCCCGGGGCCCCCCCCAAATCTCCCAGGGCCTCGGCCTTCAGCGAGGGGCAGGGCCGACCCCCCCGGCCAGGTACGGATCCCCCCCTTGGACCTCCCCAAATCCCCCAGGGCCTCGGCCTTCAGCCCCCTTATATGGAGTGGGGGGCGCTGCGGGTGGGGAGTGGGGGGCACCTTGGGGGTACAGGGGTGTGGGTAGGGAGTGGGGGGGGGCTGCGGGGGTACGGGGGGCTGTGGGGGTACAGGGGTGTGGGTAGGGAGCGGGGGGGGCTGTGGGGGGGGCGGGGGGGAAGCAGGGGAGTATATGGGGGGGCTGAGGGTCCCAGGCAGCCCCCTAACCCCGATTCCCCTCCCCCAGCACCCGGAGCGCCCCCCCCTCGGTGGTGTCTGGCCCCCCGGAGGCCTCGGGGCGCCCCCCCGCGGGGGGGGCGGGGACCAGCGGGTCTTGGACCAGGTGCAGCGGCTGGAGGGGAAACGCGCGATGCTGCGACTGCCGGGAGCCCGCGCCCGAGTGGGCCAGTATCAACCTCGGCATCACCCTGTGTATCGAGTGCTCCGGGATCCACCGGTACCCCCCCGGACCCCCCCACTGGCCCCACCGGACCCCCCCCGGACCCCCCCACTGCCCCCCGGACCCCCCACTGCCCCCCGGGACCCCGATCCCTCAACCTGGGCATCACGCTGTGTATCGAGTGCTCCGGGATCCACCGGTACCCCCCCGGACCCCCCCCCGGGACCCCCCCCACTGCCCCCCTGAACCCCCCGAACCCCCCACTGCCCCCCGGGACCCCGATCCCCTCAACCTGGGCATCACGCTGTGTATCGAGTGCTCCGGGATCCACCGGGACCCCCGGGACCCCCCCACTGCCCCCCGGACCCCCCACTGCCCCCCGGGACCCCCCGGGACCCCCCCACTGCCCCCCGGGACCCCCCGGACCCCCCACTGCCCCCCGGGACCCCGATCCCCTCAACCTGGGCATCACGCTGTGTATCGAGTGCTCCAGGATCCACCGGTACCCCCCGGACCCCCCCACTGCCCCCCTGAACCCCCGACCCCCCACTGCCCCCCGGGACCCCGATCCCCTCAACCTGGGCATCACGCTGTGTATCGAGTGCTCCGGGATCCACCGGTACCCCCCGGACCCCCCCGGGACCCCCCCACTGCCCCCTGGACCCCCCCGGACCCCCCACTGCCCCCCGGGACCCCGATCCCCTCAACCTGGGCATCACGCTGTGTATCGAGTGCTCCGGGATCCACCGGTACCCCCCGGACCCCCCCGGGGCCCCCCCTGCCCCCCGGGACCCCCCGGACCCCCCCACTGCCCCCGGATCCCGATCCCCTCAACCTGGGCATCACGCTATGTATCGAGTGCTCCGGGATCCACCGGTACCCCCCGGACCCCTCCGGGACCCCCCCACTGCCCCCCGGGACCCCCCAGTGCCCCCCGGGACCCCCCGGACCCCCCACTGCCCCCCGGGACCCCGATCCCCTCAACCTGGCATCACGCTGTGTATCGAGTGCTCCGGATCCACCGGTACCCCCCGGACCCCCCGGGACCCCCCCCACTGCCCCCCGGGGCCCCCCGGACCCCCCACTGCCCCCCGGGACCCCGATCCCCTCAACCTGGGCATCACGCTGTGTATCGAGTGCTCCGGGATCCACCGGTACCCCCCGGACCCCCCCACTGCCCCCCGGGACCCCCCCGGACCCCCACTGCCCCCCGGGACCCCCCCGGACCCCCACTGCCCCCCGGGACCCCGATCCCCTCAACCTGGGCATCACGCTGTGTATCGAGTGCTCCGGGATCCACCGGTACCCCCGGACCCCCCCCGGGACCCCCCCACTGCCCCCGGGACCCCCGGGACCCCCCACTGCCCCACGGGACCCCCCGGACCCCCCACTGCCCCCCGGGACCCCGATCCCCTCAACCTGGGCATCACGCTGTGTATCGAGTGCTCCAGGATCCACCGGTACCCCCCGGACCCCTCCGGGACCCCCCCCCACTGCCCCCCGGGGCCCCCCGGACCCCCCACTGCCCCCCGGGACCCCGATCCCCTCAACCTGGGCATCACGCTGTGTATCGAGTGCTCCGGGACCCCCCTGAGCCCCGACACCCCACTGCCCCCGGGACCCCCATCCCTCTGACCTCCCCCTGGTCCCCTGCTGAGCCCCCAGCCTGGCCATTGAGAGCTCCAGGGCCCATGAGGGTTGTGGGGTACGGGGGAGGGGGGGCTCCCCTCTGACCCCCCCAGCTGACTTCTCTCCCCCCCCATTTCCCAGGAGCCTGGGGGTCCATTTTCTCGAAGGTTCGCTCCCTGACCCTCGACTCCTGGGAGCCAGAGCTCGTCAAGGTAACGAGGTGGGGGGAGCGTGTCGTGGGGGGGGGGGCTGTTTCCCCCCGGAGTCACCCCACAAACCCTGTGGGTTGCGGGGTCCGGTCCCTGGTCCCCCCCCATGGCACGGGGGCTGGGGAGTCGGGGGGGGTGTCGAGATCTGGATTGTGACCCCCCCCCGTGTGTCCCTTCACCCCCCCCCCGGCCCCCCCCAGCTGATGTGTGAACTGGGGAACGGGGCCTTGAACCGGATCTACGAGGCGCGTGTGGACGAGATGACCGTGAAGAGACCCAGCCCGGCTGCTCCCGGTGAGTCCCCCCCGGCCCCCCCAGACCCCCCCAAATCCTCCAGCCCCTCCCCAGCCCGGCTGCTCCAGTGAGTCCCCCCCGCCCCCCCAAATCCTCCAGCCCCTCCCCAGCCCGGCTGCTCCCGGTGAGTCCCCCCCCGGCCCCCCAAATCCTCCAGCCCCTCCCCAGCCCGGCTGCTCCCGGTGAGTCCCCCCGCCCCCCCAATCCTCCAGCCCCTCCCCAGCCCGGCTGCTCCCGGTGAGTCCCCCCCGCCCCCCCAAATCCTCCAGCCCCTCCCCCAGCCTGGCTGCTCCGGTGAGTCCCCCCCGGCCCCCCAGACCCCCCCAAATCCTCCAGCCCCTCCCCCAGCCCGGCTGCTCCCGGTGAGTCCCCCCCGGCCCCCCAAATCCTCCAGCCCCTCCCCCAGCCCGGCTGCTCCCGGTGAGTCCCCCCCGCCCCCCCAAATCCTCCAGCCCCTCCCCCAGCCCGGCTGCTCCCGGTGAGTCCCCCCCCGGCCCCCCAAATCCTCCAGCCCCTCCCCCAGCCCGGCTGCTCCCGGTGAGTCCCCCCCCGCCCCCCCAAATCCTCCAGCCCCTCCCCCAGCCCGGCTGCTCCCGGTGAGTCCCCCCCCCGGCCCCCCAAATCCTCCAGCCCCTCCCCCAGCCCGGCTGCTCCCGGTGAGTCCCCCCCGCCCCCCCAAATCCTCCAGCCCCTCCCCCAGCCTGGCTGCTCCCGGTGAGTCCCCCCCAGACCCCCCCAAATCCTCCAGCCCCTCCCCCAGCCCGGCTGCTCCGGTGAGTCCCCCCCGGCCCCCCCAGACCCCCCCAAATCCTCCAGCCCCTCCCCCAGCCCGGCTGCTCCCGGTGAGTCCCCCCCGGCCCCCCCAGACCCCCCCAAATCCTCCAGCCCCTCCCCCAGCCCGGCTGCTCCCGGTGAGTCCCCCCCGGCCCCCCCAGACCCCCCCAAATCCTCCAGCCCCTCCCCCAGCCCGGCTGCTCCCGGTGAGTCCCCCCCGGCCCCCCCAGACCCCCCCAAATCCTCCAGCCCCTCCCCCAGCCCGGCTGCTCCCGGTGAGTCCCCCCCACCCCCCCAAATCCTCCAGCCCCTCCCCCAGCCCGGCTGCTCCCGGTGAGTCCCCCCCGCCCCCCCAAATCCTCCAGCCCCTCCCCCAGCCCGGCTGCTCCCGGTGAGTCCCCCCCCGGCCCCCCCCAGACCCCCCCAAATCCTCCAGCCCCTCCCCCAGCCCGGCTGCTCCCGGTGAGTCCCCCCCGGCCCCCCCAGACCCCCCCAAATCCTCCAGCCCCTCCCCCAGCCCGGCTGCTCCCGGTGAGTCCCCCCCCGGCCCCCCCAGACCGCCCCAAATCCTCCAGCCCCTCCCCCAGCCCGGCTGCTCCCGGTGAGTCCCCCCCCTGGCCCCCCCAGACCCCCCCCAAATCCTCCAGCCCCTCCCCCAGCCCGGCTGCTCCCGGTGAGTCCCCCCCCGGCCCCCCCAGACCCCCCCAAATCCTCCAGCCCCTCCCCCAGCCCGGCTGCTCCCGGTGAGTCCCCCCCCGGCCCCCCCAGACCCCCCCAAATCCTCCAGCCCCTCCCCCAGCCCGGCTGCTCCCGGTGAGTCCCCCCCAGACCCCCCCAAATCCTCCAGCCCCTCCCCCAGCCCGGCTGCTCCCGGTGAGTCCCCCCCAGACCCCCCCAAATCCTCCAGCCCCTCCCCCAGCCCGGCTGCTCCCGGTGAGTCCCCCCCAGAGCCCCCTTGAATCCTCTGGTCCCTCCCCCCCTTCACCTGCTTCCCCCCCAGAGCCCCCCCAGTCTCACCCCCCCCCCCCGGGTCCCCCCCCCACAGGGCGGAGAAGGAGAGCTGGATTCGGGCCAAGTACGTGGAGAAGAAATTCATCACCAAGCTGCCGGAGGCCCGGCTCGTCCGGGGGGGGCGCCGGGGGCCCCCCGACCGGGACCGGCCCCCCCGGCCTCCCCTCCGACCCAAACCGGGCAGTGTGGGCCGGGCCGCAGGTACCGGACCGGGGGGGGGGGGGTGTTAGGAGCCCAGGGAGCCCGTGGGGGGATCGGGGGGGGGGGAGTTGGGAGCCCAGGGGGTGATCGGGGGGGGGTTAGGAGCCGGGAGGGCGATCGGGGGGGGTTAGGAGCCTGGGGGGTGATCGGGGGGGGTTAGGAGGCCGGGGAGCCCGGGGGCGATCGGGGGGGGGGTTAGGAGCCTGGGGAGCCGGGGGGCGATCGGGGGGGGGTTAGGAGCCCGGGGGCGATCGGGGGGGGGGGTTAGGAGCCGGGGGAGCCGGGGGGCGATCGGGGGGGGGTTAGGAGCCCGGGGGGCGATCAGGGGGGGTTAGGAGCCCGGGGAGCCGGGGGACGATTGAGGGGGGGGGGGTTTAGGAGCCTGGGGAGCCGGAGGATGATCGGGGGGGGGTTAGGAGCCTGGGGAGCCGGGGGGGCGATCGGGGGGGGGTAGGAGCCCGTGGGGTGATCGGGGGGAGTTAGGAACCCGAGGAGCCGGGGGGGGCGATCGGGGGCGGGGGGTTAGGAGCCCGTGGGGTGATCGGGGGGGGGGGTTAGGGAGCCCGTGGGGTGATCGGGGGGGGTTAGGAGCCTGGGGAGTCGGGGGGCGATCGGGGGGGGTAGGAGCTGGGGGGGCGATCGGGGGGGGAGCCCGGGGGGGGGGGTCGGGGGGGGTTAGGAGCCCGGGGGGGGGTTGGGGGGGTTAGGAGCCTGGGGAGCCCATGGGGCGATCGGGGGGGGAGCCCGGGGGGGGGTTCGTCTACAGTCCCGGGGAGGGGCAGTGTGGTTGGGTGTGGGGGGCGTCGGGGGGGGACGCGTGGCCGTGGGGGGGGGGGTCTGTCTGTGGGGGGGATGTCTGGGCAGGGGGGGGGGGGACACACACCACGACCGGGTTGGGGGGACGGGACGGGACCCCCCCTCCTTGACCCCCCCCCTCCTCTCCGTCCTGCAGAGCTGGGGGAGGCCGGGCCCCCCCCCCGAGGACCCCCGCAGCCTGCACCCCGGGGCCCTGCTGTACTGGGCGGCCGCCCCCCCCGACCTGCCCGTCATGGCGGACGCGCTGGCGCACGGCGCGGACGTGAACTGGGTGAACCCCGCCGAGGGCAGCCGGACCCCCCTGCTGCGGGCCGTGGCGGCGGTAGGTGGGGGGAGGGGAGGGGGGGAGGGGGGGGCGCGTTGTCCGCCCCCCCCCCCGGCTCACCCCGCCTCTCCCCCCCCCCAGAACTCCCTCTTGGCCTGCGAGTTCCTGCTGCAGAACGGCGCCAACGTGAACCAGGCCGACAGCGCCGGGCGCGGGGCCCTGCACCACGCCACCCTCCGCGGGCACACCGGGTACGGCGGGGCGGGGGGGCTGGGTTCGGCTCGGGGGGGCTGGGTTCGGCTCGGGGGGGCTGGGTTCGGGGGGGCTGAGTTCGGGGGGGCTGGGTTTGGTTCGGGGGCTGGGTTTGGGGGCCCAGGGGGGCTGAGTTTGGGGGGGCTGGGGGACTGGGTTCAGTTCAGGGGGGATGGGTTCGGTTCGGGGGGCTGGGTTCGGGGGGCTGGGTTTGAGGGAGCAGGGGGGCTGGGTTCGGTTCAGGGGGGCTGGGTTCGGGGGGGCTGGGGGGCTGGGTTCGGTTCAGGGGGCTGGGTTTGAGGGGGCAGGGGGGCTGGGTTCGGGGGGGCTGGGGGGCTGGGTTCGGTTCAGGGGGCTGGGTTCGGGGGGCTGGGTTTGGGGGGGCAGGGGGGCTGGGTTCGGTTCAGGGGGCTGGGTTCGGGGGGCTGGGTTTGGGGGGGCAGGGGGGCTGGGTTCGGTTCAGGGGGCTGGGTTCGGGGGGCTGGGTTTGGGGGGCTGGGTTTGGGGGGCAGGGGGGCTGGGTTCGGTTCAGGGGGGCTGAGTTTGGGGGGGCTGGGTTTGGGGGAGCAGGGGGCTGGGTTTGGTTCGGGGGGCTGAGTTTGGGGGCTGGGGGGCTGGGTTTGGGGGCTGGGGGGCTGGGTTCGGGGGGCTGGGTTTGGGGGCTGGGGGGCTGGGTTCGGTTCAGGTTGGTTCCGGGGGATCCTTCCCTGGGGCCGCTGTTCCCGGCCTGGCCACTAGAGGGCTCCCCAGGGCCGGCCCCTGGTGGCGCCTGGCAGCCCTGTGTCGGCCGGGCGGGGAAGCTAAGCAGGGTCCGGCCCGCGCTCCCGGCCCGGATGGGGGACCCGGCTCCCCCTCACACCCCCCCCCCCCGCCCGGCTCCCTCTCTCCCATAGGCTGGCCTGCCTGTTCCTCAAGCGGGGGGCCCATCTCAACGCGGTGGACGTGGAGGGGAAGGACCCGCTCTCCATCGCCATAGAGACGGCCAACGCTGACATCGTCACCCTGTGAGTCCTGTCCCCCCCCCCCCCCGGGTTGGGGGGTGGGACGTGGAGGCTGGGGGAGGGGAGAAGGGGGAGGGGAACACGTCTCATTTTCTCCCCCCCCCCCCCCTCCACTTCCACAGGCTCCGGCTGGCCAAGATGCGGGAGGCGGAGGTCGCCCAGGGACAGTCAGGTGGGTGTCTCGTCTGTGGGGCTCAGGGGGCTGCGGGTCGGGAGTGGGGGGCACTGGCAGAGCTGGGGGGGCAGGGGACTGTGGGTCGGGAGTGGGGGGCACTGGCAGAGCTGGGGGGGGCTGCGGGTCGGGAGTGAGGGGCACCGGCAGAGCTGGGGGGGCAGGGCCGGGCTGGGGGGGGGCTGCGGGTCGGGAGTGAGGGGCACCGGCAGAGCTGGGGGGGGGCAGGGGGGCACCTTGCCCCACTCTGACCCCCTTTACCCCCCCCCCCCCAGGCGACGAGACCTACCTCGACATCTTCCGCGACTTCTCCCTCATGGCCTCGGACAACCCGGAGAAACTGACCCGCCGCGACCTCAAACTCACCACCCTGTAGCCCCCCAATCCGGGGGGGGGGCCCACCATTGCCATGGGGGGGACTCCCCTCCCCCCCAAATCCAGGGCTGCCTTGTTAAGTACCCCCCCCCCCTTCTGCTGCTTTGGGACTCTCGGGCAGGGGGCAATGGGGGGGTCGGGGCCGATATTCCCAACCCCCCTCCCCTTACAGGTCTCCAGATCCCCCCCTCAACCTAAGGCAGGGGCTTATCCCTCCCCCCACCTCCATTATGAGGACGGTTTTCTCCTTCCCCCCCATTTATGGGGCAGGGGCTAATCCCATATCCCCCCCCCCGTCCTATTTATTGTTTCTATGGGACCATCCTCCCTGTTTGTTCTTTTAACCCCCCCCCCCGGATGTACTTGCACACAGCCCCCCCTCCCCGGGTTAAGGCATCTGAGTGGGGGGGGGACCCCGTCTTTGAATTGGGGGGGAGGGGGGAGCAGCTGGAGATCCGGGCATCTGTACAAAGCTGGCAATGCAATAAAGAGACCGGGCTGGAATCTCGGCTCCTGCGCCCACTTCTGGGGTGACCCGGGGACCCCTCGCCCAGCGCCGAGATGCGCCCACCTCTGGGGCGGGACCCGGGGACCCCTCGCCCGGCGCTGAGATGCGCCCACCTCTGGGGCGGGACCCGGGGACCCCTCGCCCGGCGCTGAGATGCGCCCACCTCTGGGGCGGGACCCGGGGACCCCTCGCCCGGCGCTGAGATGCGCCCACCTCTGGGGCGGGACCCGGGGACCCCTCGCCCGGCGCCGAGATGCGCCCACCTCTGGGGCGGGACCCGGGGACCCCTCGCCTGGCGCTGAGATGCGCCCACCTCTGGGGCGGGACCCGGGGACCCCTCGCCCGGCCCTGAGATGCGCCCACCTCTGGGGCGGGACCCGGGGACCCCTCGCCCGGCCCTGAGATGCGCCCACCTCTGGGGCGGGACCCGGGGACCCCTCGCCCGGCGCCGAGATGCGCCCACCTCTGGGGCGGGGGGTCCCCCTCGCCCAATCCCTGAGATCAACTTGTGACGCTTCTCTGCCCCCCTTCTCTGTGGCCTCTTGCACCCCTCAAACCAGGCTGGCTCCACCCGCCAGCGCCCGGCTTGCCCCTGGGCCTGCGGTCCCGAGATAAGGGCGGGTGGGGTGCCGCAGATAAGAAATGCAGCTGAAGCTTCAAGAAGGGCCTCCGGGGGCAGCTGGCAGTGTGAACCCGGTGACTCCCCTGCGTTTAACACCCAGAGCGTCATTTGCCGGCCGGCTGGGCGCGCTGGGTTTTTTCGGTAGGGCCTACACAAACGTCAGGGGGAGGAGCTGGAGGAAGAGCAGGCCTGAGGTGTGTAAATGGCAGAAGAGACACTGGATTTAAACGATTGACTGAACTGGAGTCACTCTGGATCGACACCTTTAACTGAACCGGAGTGACTCCGGATTCCCCCTGGCAGTTCTGAGCTCATTATGTGGCCCTTTTTGTATGGCCGCAACTTTGGATGTATCCCCGGTGGAACGGAGATCAAAATCTGGTCCTTAGAGCTTTTATTGATCTGGAGTGACTCTGGAGTGACACCCTTGACTGAACTGGAGTGACTCTGGATTCACACCAGTGGAACAGAGATGAGGAGCTGGCCCTTCCACCGGACTCTGCATTTACGCCAACATCACTGAGCTCCGCGTCTGCTCCTTATACCGTTGTCTGAACTGGAGCCACTCTGGATTTCCACCATCAACTGAACTGGAGTGACTCCGGATTTACCCCTCTGGAACTGAGCTCAGAAATCTAGCCTGCTACGATTACCCTCCTCCCCAATCTCACTTCTCTCTAGGACATTATTGTCCTGATTATAGGGCGGACATCCTCCAACCATCTTAGGTGTCTTCTTCACTGACCATCATATCGTCTGGATCCAAACACCCCCTGCTGGCCACTCACTTCCAATCTGGCTCTCTGGGACAACCCCCCCCCCAGGAGCACAAGTCTCAGGGGTTCCCCGTAGCCGCCTCCTCCGGGGTTGCGTCCCTGGGACAGGAGAAATAATTTGGCAGGGTGAAAAGGAGCAAGCTTCCAGCGAGGAGGAACGCCCCGGCTACAATGAAAGAGGCCGTGTAGTCCCCAGTCATGTCCCGCAGCCAACCTAGAACAGACAAGACTTTGGGTTACCTAGAGCATCCGGCATGGGTCACCTAGAACCTAGAGTATCTAATTGTTGAGACCTCTGAGAAAATATAATGTCTTGGGTTACCTAGAACATAAGGTATGGGTCACCTAGAACCTAGAGTATCTAATTGTTGAGACCTCCGAGAACATACAATGTCTTGGGTTACCTAGAACATAAGGTATGGGTCACCTAGAACCCAGAGTATCTAATTGTTGAGACCTCGGAGAACATATAATGCCCTGGGTTACCTAGAACATAAGGTATGGGTCACCTAGAACCTAGAGTATCTAATTGTTGAGACCTCCGAGAACATACAATGCCTTGGGTTACCTAGAACATAAGGTATGGGTCACCTAGAACCTAGAGTGTCTAATTGTTGAGACCTCGGAGAACATATAATGCCCTGGGTTACCTAGAACATAAGGTATGGGTCACCTAGAACCTAGAGTATCTAATTGTTGAGACCTCCGAGAACATACAATGCCTTGGGTTACCTAGAACATAAGGTATGGGTCACCTAGAACCCAGAGTATCTAATTGTTGAGACCTCCGAGAACATATAATTCCTTGGGTTACCTAGAACATAAGGTATGGGTCACCTAGAACCCAGACTAACTGTTGAGACATCCTAGAACATACAAGACTTTGTGTTATCTAGAACGTGCTCCATGTTTCCTGGGACCCATATCTAGTTCACTAGACATCCCAGGACATATGGGGTGTTGAGTTATTTCGAGCGTACAATGTGCATTACCTAGAACCCCAAATGTCTCCTTGCCTAGCCATCCTGCATGGATGATCTCGGAAGTCCTGTTTGGGTCACTTAAATCACAGGACACCTTGCTGTCTAGATGGACCAGAAGGCACGAAGGGATGGTTTACCTAGAATGTACTGAAAGGGCTACCTAGAACCTCAAAGCCTGGTGGTTTGGAGAGCCTAGAACATATCTCCTTGACAGTCTCATGGGACTATGTAGACCCCAGAAATGGATGATAGACACATTTTCAGTGATATTTTGATTCCAGAACACCATATTCTGTGTCTCTGCTGGTGTCTCTTGGTGAATACTTAGATGGTAAGGGTCCATTTTCGGATTCAGTACTGCTCTAGTACACGTGAGTCCCATCCCTTGACAAGGGCTCCTATGGCTACAGTCGCCACAACAATCACAGGTAATGTTCTAGCTTCTTGGCCTACATCAGGCGTTAGCCTACATAATTTCAGGCTAGAGAGGCCCACACAGGTTTGTTGGCTACCTAGAACCCATACCTAGAACCCAGAACGTCACAATTTGGTTCTCAGGATTGGGGTCATCTTTAGATCATATGATTAGGGTTTTTTTAGAGTTGTTAGAGCTATCTAGACCCCCAGAGGGCCCTAACTCCCCGGATTGGCACCCTTCCCCCTTTTGACCACATTTCCGGGGCTATTTAGACAGTGGTTGGGTTTGGGTGACCTAGAACATGTTGTTCAACTAGAACCCCGCTCTTCTGAGACCCAGGCCAGGATCTCGTTTGGGGGGGAAGGTTTAATTCTGGGTGTTACCTGTAATTAATGGGTCGCCCTCCTTCTTTCCCTCCCTCCCCATGAGGCTACATCGATGAATTGATGCAAGAAAGACCTAGAACGCGTGAGAAAGGTGTCCACCCCCACACAAGACTGGAAGGCGTGACGGTGGGCAGGTCGGGACTCAAGAGGGTAGCCCCTAGTTGCTCCCTGGAAGGCGGGAATTGGGGGGCTGGTGAACTCAGAGAAAGGGAGAAGCCAGGACGTAGGGCAGCGAGTGGAGAACCCGTGAGCTGGAGCCGGGAGTAGAGGGACAGTAGGGAAGAGAACCGGGTTCCTTACCGGACAGAGGGGCCCCCACAAGCGAGCCGACGCTTTCCAGCATTTGCATGAGTCCGATCCCCTCCATGATGCGCCCCGTTCCCACGATCTCCGCCAGGCCGGAGAACTGGAGGGGCACCAGGGCCCCGGCGAAGAAGCCGTAGCCGACGCACAGGCCCATCAGGGGGGCGTAGGTCTTCCCCAGCGGCACCAGGGCCATGGAGAGGCCCGTGAGGACGCTCCAGAGGGTCAGGCTGTGGACCAGGCGGACGGGGAGGCGGTCGGCCAGCCAGCCGCCCGCCACGCGGCCGCACAGGTCGGCCACGGCGGCCGAGGACAGGAGGAAGGCGGCGCGGTATTCGTCGAAGCCCAGCTCCCGGGCGTGGGGCACCAAGTGGACGTAGGGGACGTAGTAACCGGCGTCCACCAAGACGAAGGCCACCGCGTACACCAGGAAGGGCCCGTGGCAGACCAGGCCCGGCCGGCAGAGCGAGGAGAGGGCCGGCAGCCGTAGCCACCCGCCCGCCTTCCTGCCCGCCGGCTCCAGCGGCCGCAGCAGGGCTCCGGCGGCCACCAGGTTGAAGGAGATGCCGGCCACCACCAGCAGGGCCCCCCGCCAGGCGTAGGTGTCCACCAGGAGCTGGAAGAGGGGGGAGAAGGCGAAGGAGGCCAGGCCCGCCCCCGAGACGGCCAGGCCCGTGGCGAAGGTCCGGCGGGTGGAGAAGTACTGGGCCACGGAAGCCACGGAAGGGGTGAAGATCAAGGCCCAGCCCAGTCCTGCAGGGAGGGGGAAGGGAAGGGAACTGGTGACCAAAACCAGGAGGGGTGGGGCGGATCTGGGGGTGGGGGCAGGTGGGGCAAGCGGACTAGATCGTTCTAGGTAACCCAACGCATTGAATGTTGGAGGTCTAAACAATCGGAGATGCTGGGTTCTAGGTAACCCAGGCCATGTGTTCTAGGTAACCCAAAGCACTGAATGTTGTGGGATGTCTAAGCAATTGGAGACGCTGGGTTCTAGGTAACCCAGGCCATGTGTTCTAGGTAACCCAAAGCACTGAATGTTGTGGGATGTCTAAGCAATCAGAGATGCTGGGTTCTAGGTGACCCAGGCCATGTGTTCTAGGTAACCCAAAGCATTGAATGTTGTAGGATGTCTAAGCAATTTGAGATGCTGGGTTCTAGGTGACCCAGGCCATGTGTTCTAGGTAACCCAAAGCATGAATGTTGTAGGATGTCTAAGCAATTGGAGACTCTGGGTTCTAGGTAACCCAAAGCATTGAATGTTGTAGGATGTCTAAGCAATCGGAGACTCTGGGTTCTAGGTAACCCAAAGCATTGAATGTTGTAGGATGTCTAAACAATCGGAGACGCTGGGTTCTAGGTAACCCATGCCATGTGTTCTAGGTAACCCAGAGCATTGAATGTTGTAGGATGTCTAAGCAATTGGAGATGCTGGGTTCTAGGTGACCCAGGCCATGTGTTCTAGGTCACCCAAAGCATTGAATGTTGTGGGATGTCTAAGCAATTGGATGCTGGGTTCTAGGTGACCCAGGCCATGTGTTCTAGGTCACCCAAAGCATTGAATGTTGCAGGATGTCTAAGCAATCGGAGACGCTGGGTTCTAGGTGACCTAGCCCATATGTTCTAGGTAACCCAAAGCATTGAATGTTGTAGGATGTCTAAGCAATCGGAGACTCTGGGTTCTAGGTAACCCAAAGCATTGAATGTTGTAGGATGTCTAAGCAATCGGAGACTCTGGGTTCTAGGTAACCCAAAGCATTGAATGTTGTAGGATGTCTAAACAATCGGAGACGCTGGGTTCTAGGTAACCCATGCCATGTGTTCTAGGTAACCCAAAGCATTGAATGTTGTAGGATGTCTAAGCAATTGGAGATGCTGGGTTCTAGGTGACCCAGGCCATGTGTTCTAGGTAACCCAAAGCATTGAATGTTGTGGGATGTCTAAGCAATCGGAGACTCTGGGTTCTAGGTAACCCAAAGCATTGAATGTTGTAGGATGTCTAAGCAATCGGAGACTATGGGTTCTAGGTAACCCAAAGCATTGAATGTTGTAGGATGTCTAAACAATCGGAGACACTGGGTTCTAGGTAACCCATGCCATGTGTTCTAGGTAACCCAGAGCATTGAATGTTGTAGGATGTCTAAGCAATTGGAGATGCTGGGTTCTAGGTGACCCAGGCCATGTGTTCTAGGTCACCC
Source organism: Sternotherus odoratus (assembly GCA_032164245.1). Taxonomy (NCBI): domain Eukaryota; kingdom Metazoa; phylum Chordata; order Testudines; family Kinosternidae; genus Sternotherus; species Sternotherus odoratus. The sequence continues at coordinate 118,482 of JAVMKO010000054.1, forward strand.
AAAGCATTGAATGTTGTGGGATGTCTAAGCAATTGGATGCTGGGTTCTAGGTGACCCAGGCCATGTGTTCTAGGTCACCCAAAGCATTGAATGTTGCAGGATGTCTAAGCAATCGGAGACGCTGGGTTCTAGGTGACCTAGCCCATATGTTCTAGGTAACCCAAAGCATTGAATGTTGTAGAATGTCTAAGCAATCGGAGACTCTGGGTTCTAGGTAACCCAAAGCATTGAATGTTGTAGGATAGCTAAACAATCGGAGACGCTGGGTTCTAGGTGATCCATGCCACATGTTCTAGGTAACCCAAAGCATTGTATGTTCTAGGAGGTCTCAACAAATCGAGACTCCGGGTTCTAGGTGACGGGGTGGGAAAATTATGGCTCCTCGGGCCACATCCACGGACCCTTACTGACCAGCTCCTGAGCTCCCAACCGGGGCAGCTGCTCCGGCCCTTCCCCCGAGTCTCTCAGAGCCTCAGCGTGCCTGGCTCCGCCGGGTCCTGAGCTGCTTCCGCTCTGAGCGGCGCGGTAAGGGGGTCGGGGCTGGGCCAGGCCGGGGCCTTGGATAAGGGCCAGGGGTGTGGACAGGGGTTGGGGCAGTCAGGGGACAAGGAGCAGGGGGCTTAGGTGGGGGGTGGTCCCGGGGGGATGAGGGGGGTTGGTAGCGGGGGGGGAGGTATTTCGGGAGGGGATGATCGTGGGAGAGGGGGCAGGGGAGGTTGGATGGGTTGCGGGTTCTGAGTGGGGTGGGAAGGGGGGGTCAGATCCCTACCTGAGATCACCCCGATGCTGAGGTACAGGTGGGTCAGGCTGGTGGCGAAGGAGGCCAGGAGCATCCCCAGACCCGAGAGCAGCCCCCCGGCCATCACCACGGGGCGGGCGCCGTACTGGGTGCTGAGTGCGCTGCCCACCGGACCTGCAGAGAGACACCGGGCGAGTCGCTGTTACCCCGCGATGCGGCCGAGTCTGGGGAGGGACGAGTTGGGGGAGCGCCAGGCCCTGCCCAGCAGTTTTGGGGAGCGGCGGCTGCAGATAGGGGGGCTCCCTGTACTCCATACCCCCCCGCGTCCTCCCCACTTACCCCCCACCTGTAGCACGGCGATCCCGATGGAGGTGATCCAGGAGACCCGCCCCGCCAGCTCCCCGAAGTACCCCACGAACTCCATGAAGAAGACGCCGAAGGAGCGGATCACCCCGAAGACCAGCGCCGATTGGAGGAAGCCGGCCAGCACCACCATCCAGCCCCAGCCCCCGTCGGGGGGCTCGGGGGCTGCCACGGGGTCCCCCATCGCTCTTCCCTGGAAACGGGAGATCAATTGGGGGGCGGGGGGAGAAACAAACCAGCTGAAGGGAAAGAGACGAGGGTCAGTCCATGGACTTTGATGCCGCTGGTTCCCTGGGGAGCGAGTCCTGGATTCCTGAGAGGCAGCTGGGGAAACTGAGGCAGACAAAAGCTCCTGGCAGCAACTCACCAGTGCGGCGGATCACACACTGCAGGAGTCCTGGCTCCCAGCCCCCCGCCCTCACCCACCAGCCCCCACTCCCCTCCCAGAGACAGGCAGAGAACCCAGGCGTCCTGGCTTCCAGCCCCCCCCCGGCCCCAGCTACTGGACTCAACAGGGGATACCTCTGGGTCTGCATGGAGCTCTGGGAGTCCTGGGACAGGTGGGGGGGGAGCTCGGATCACACGGCAAGCGGGGGGGACAAAGTCCACCTTGTGTCCTCAAGAAATTCCTTCTCCCTCCCCCCCCCCAGCCGGTCCACTGGCTCCCTCCCCCTCCGCAGCGGGTGGGTCCCCATTGGTCGCCCCAGCTGACAGTGTTGCCGGGGCAGGGGGACCCCCCCCCCCGGGGCCCCGGATGTGTTGAGCAGGTTCGGGGGGTGGACTGGTTTCTCCAGGGGGTCCTAGAAGATCGGGGTGGGAAGAAACCTCAGGAGGGATCCAGTCTGACCCCCTGCTAAACGCAGGAGGACCCCCCAACTAAATCATCCCAGCCAGGGCTTGGGCAAGCCGGGCCTTAAAAACCTCTAAGGCAGGAGATCCCACCGCTGCCCTGGGGACCCCATCCCAGTGCTTCACCCCCCTCCGTCCTAATCTCCAACCTAGACCTTCCCCACTGTGCCTTGAGACCATCGCTCCTTGTCCTGTCTCCACCCCCCAGGACAGTCTAGATCCATCCTCTTTGAACCCCCTTTCAGGGAGTTGAAAGCAGCCATCAACTCGCCCCTCAGTCTTCTCTTCTGTAGACTAGATCATCGATGAAGATATTGAATAAAACTGGCCCCAGGACCGACCCTTGGGGCACTCCGCTCGATACTGGCTGCCAACTAGACACGGAGCCGTTGGTCGCGACCCGCTGACCCCGATGATCCAGCCAGCTTATGGTCCATTCCTCCAGCCCAGATTAACCTTAACTCTGTAACCTTAACTGCTGTAACCTTAACTGCTGTAGTTAATCAACTCATTTTTGCTTGGTGTAATACCGGCCTGTGGCTGTCACCGCTGGGGGGGCAAAAAGCGGTCAAATATTCCTCTCCCCATTGAGGGGGGGGGCCAATTTCATGGGTTTAGGCTGCGCGAGGCGGAATAATTTTGGAGTTACTTTATGGGGGGCTGGGCACAAAAACCGTCTACCTGGGACAACAGCCGGGTGGGTCCCCTACCTGCGTGACTGCAGATAGAAATGGAAGGCTTGGAGAACTAAGCAACTTCTCCCAGCTGGTGGGGCGCTCAGTGGTACCCCACTTCCGGGGGGGACCCATCACACAATCTCAGGCAGCTTGTGATTCCTGGGGCTCTTTGGTGGGGGGTAAGTGCTGGTGTCAGAGGTGGGATAAACCTGCGGGTACTGCTCCATAAAGGTTTTCAGCATCATCTTTAGCGTCTCATTGAACCTCTCGACCAGCCCGTTGGACTGGGGCTGATACGCTGAGGTCCAGGCGGGCCGGACCCCACATTTTTCCCCACAGGCAGCAGAGTGGGGCTGACATGCAGTTAGACCCCTGCTGTGGAAGGACCAACTCGGGGAACTCCCTGCTGCTGGAAACAGTCAGCAGTGGATCTCCCACGGTGGATCTGGCTAGGGCTCTCGGGGGGGGGGGGGGGGGGGGACGACGACGCCTGGACAAGACACCAGATCACCCCCTCAGCTGGCAATTCATGGTGCACCCCCACATCTCTGGGGTCCTCCATGCTCCCCCCATTTCAGACATACCTGTTACCTTAACCAGGGGGGGCCCACGTGTTGGGCCCGGGCTGGGCCAGCGTCACCTTGGCCTCCCTCCCGTCCGTCTCCAGAGGAACGAGGGCCTCACTCCTCGGGGGGCCGCCCCCCTGCAGACCGAACGCCCGGAAACCCACGTACCCAGCCCGCCCCCTCCGGGGGCCAGGTGATTCCTCCCGCCTGAGTCACCGCTAATCCGCCCGCCACACCCCGCCTCCCGCCCACTCCGCTTGGCTTCTCCTGGACTCGGGCCTATCTCTGGGCCCCTGGGGCCGATTGGGGGTTATCCACACCAGAGGTGGGCGCATCTCAGCGCTGGGCGAGGGGTTGGTGGGTTAGAGCAGGGTGGGTTGGAAGTCAGGACTCCTGGGTTCTCTTCCTGGCTCTGGGAGGGGAGGGGGGGCTGGTGGTTAGAGCAGGGGGGGCTGGGAGCCAGGACTCCTGGGTTCTCTCCCCGGCTCTGGGAGGGGAGTGGGGGCTGGTGGGTTAGAGCAGGGGGGGGGGGCTGGGAGCCAGGACTCCTGGGTTCTCTCCCCGGCTCTGGGAGGGGAGTGGGGGCTGGTGGGTTAGAGCGGGGGGGGCTGGGAGCCAGGACTCCTGGGTTCTCTCCCCGGCTCTGGGAGGGGAGTGGGGGCTGGTGGGTTAGAGCAGGGGGGGGCTGGGAGCCAGGACTCCTGGGTTCTCTCCCCGGCTCTGGGAGGGGAGTGGGGGCTGGTGGGTTAGAGCGGGGGGTGGGGGGGTTGGGAGCCAGGACTCCTGGGTTCTCTCCCTGGCTCTGGGAGGAGAGTGGGATCTGGTGGGTCAGAGCACGGAGGGATGGGAATCAGGACTCCTGGGTTCTCTCCTGGCTCTGTCCTTGAATTAATCCCTTTTCTTCTTTCTTCCCACCCCCCCCAACTCTGCAAACCCCCTCCACGCTGTTTTGCCCAATCCTTGGAGACCCCCCCCTTGTGAATCCGCCGTCAGCCCAGGTTAATATTTACCCTCCCTGCCATTCCCCCCGCTCCCGGCTGTTCATCTCAATCCAGGAAATCTCAGCTGAGCTTTCAAATGGCTTTGCTGCTTTCAACCTTTAGCCGGGTTTGGGTCACTGTGGCCATTTGCAAGCTAAAGTCACGTTCGGTGGGGCTGCTTAGTGGACCATGAATTCAGACACCGGTGAGAGGAAGGGGCTGGTTTTAATTCCCCCCCCCCCCAAACCCGACTCTCTTCCAAAAGTGGCGGCACTCAAAACCGCCGCTTGCGGCCCCCCTCGAAACCGTCCTCTCACCCACTCCCTCCGCCCTTTTAAATCAGCAAAATCCTACGGGTTTGGAGGTTGAACATGCTCCACATGAAACCCCCTCCCCACTTCCCTTCCCGTATCCAGTGCCCAAAATCCAGGGGGTGCTGGGGAGGGGGACTTTACATTTCTGGACTCTGGGACATCACTAACCCCCTTCCACTAGCATAGGGGGCAACGTTGGGTGCCTGTTTCCTGCCAGCCATTCACAGCAGCGAGTGGGGAAACTGAGGCAGCCCCCGCTGCTATGATCAGAGGGGGCCTTTTACCGCTTACTTGCCTATGCCTGCCCTCGGTGGCTCGTTGGCGCGTTTCCCCCCAATGAACATGGTGGCCCGATCCCCCCCCCTTTATAAAATGTTCCAATTTCTGCTCCTTGTTCGGGTCTTAATACACCAAATCCTCCCCCCGTTTCTCAGTGTCCTCAAAATTATTGACTCCCCAGAGGGCCCTGGGCTTCCAGCAGGCTTCTGGGAGGTTGGAGCGGGAGCCCAGAGGTGGGGCGGGAAGACAGGCAAAACCGTAGGCTCCCACCCCAAGCTGAAATGTACCACATTAACCCTTCCAGAACCTGGCCCCAGTCCCAGAGTTTGCTCCAGGGATCAGAGGATACAAACGGGGGAGTGGGCCCGGGGAGGGGAAGAACGGATTGAGGGCCCCCAACAGAGCTGGGGTGGGGGAGGGACTGTCCATCCTTGGTTCCCCCCTTCGCCCAGCCCCTGGGTGCCCCGTCCACCACCCTCTTGCAGTCACGCCGGCTCCCTGAGATCTTGGCTTCGGACCGGCCCGTCTTTGTCCCGGGAGGAAAGTTCCCCAGGGGCCGGCATCAACGCAGCCTCCGCCTGGGTGCCTGGGCTAGCCGGAGGGGAGGAGCCCAGACAGGAGGAGAAGTTGGGCAGGGTGACCAAAACCAGGCTCCCGGCCAAGAGGAAGGCCCCCGCAGCCAGGAAAGAAGCGGTGTAGTCCCCAGTCACGTCCCGCAGCCAACCTGGAACGGAGAAAGGAAACAGTCCGCTAGAGTAACAGCCGGAAAATCCAGGGCAAGCTAGAGCAATAGCTAGAGAACGTAGGGTGACCTAGAACACACAGGCGATCTACAACGACACAAGAGCAGGTGTGATCTAGAACAATAGCCAGAGACTGTAGGGTAACCTAGAACATGGAGGTGACGTACAACACCATAAGAACCCAATGTTACCTGGAACAATATCCAGAGAATGTAGGGCTAACTAGAACATGGAGGGGACCTACAATGCCATAAATAACCCAGGGTGATCTAGAACAATATCCAGAGACCGTAGGGTAACCTAGAACATGGAGGTGACCTACAACGCCATAAGAACCCAATGTTACCTGGAACAATATCCAGAGAATGTAGGGCTAACTAGAACACGGAGGGGACCTACAATGCCATAAATAACCCAGGGTGATCTAGAACAATATCCAGAGACCGTAGGGTAACCTAGAACATGGAGGTGACCTACAACGCCATAAGAACCCAATGTTACCTGGAACAATATCCAGAGAATGTAGGGCTAACTAGAACATGGAGGGGACCTACAACGCCATAAATAACCCAGGGTGATCTAGAACAATAGCCAGAGAACGTAGGGTAACCTAGAACATGGAGGTGACCTACGATGCCATTAATAACCCAGGGTGATCTAGAACAATATTCAGAGACCGTAGGGTAACCTAGAACATGGAGGTGACCTACAACGCCATAAGAACCCAATGTTACCTGGAACAATATCCAGAGAATGTAGGGCTAACTAGAACATGGAGGGGACCTACAACGCCATAAATAACCCAGGGTGATCTAGAACAATAGCCAGAGAATGTAGGGTAACCTAGAACATGGAGGTGACCTACAACGCCATAAATAACCCAGGGTGATCTAGAACAATAGCCAGAGACCGTAGGGTAACCTAGAACATGGAGGGGACCTACAACGCCATAAGAACCCAATGTTACCTGGAACAATATCCAGAGAATGTAGGGATAACTAGAACATGGAGGGGACCTACAATGCCATAAATAACCCAGGGTGATCTAGAACAATAGCCAGAGACCGTAGGGTAACCTAGAACATGGAGGTGACCTACACCACCACGATAACCAAGGATTACCTAGAACAATATCCAGAGAACGTAAGGCGACCTAGAACATGGAGGGGACCTACAACGCCATAAGAACCCAAGGTGACTTAGATCACAACCTAGGGTGACCTAGAACCTGGGTGACCTAGAACGAGGATCGGAGGAGACCTACCCGAGAACGGCGCCCCCAGAAGGCCGCCGACGCTCTCCATCATCTGCAGCAGCCCCATGGAGCCGAAGATCCGCCCGATGCCCACGATTTCCGGCAGGATGGAGAAGACCACGGGGGTGAGGGCCCCGGAGAAGAACCCGTAGCAGACGCCGATGGCCATCAGCGGCGGGTAGCCCCGCCCGAGCGGCACCAGGGCCAAGGAGACGCCCGTCAAGGACGTCCAGGCCACCAGGATGTGGCCGAGGCGGAAAACCCGGCAGTCGGCCAGCCACCCGGAGAGGAGCCGGCCGCACAGGTCGGCCACGGCCGCCGCGGACATGAGGAAGGCGGCCTGGTATTCGTCGAAGCCCAGCTCCCGGGCCCGGGCCACCAGATGGACGTAGGGGATGAAGTAGCCGGTGTTGATCAGGGTGACGGCCAAGGCGAACCTCATGAAGGGCCAGTGATGGAGCAAAGGGAGGCCGAAGAGGGTGGAAAGTTTCCCCAGGCAGGTCTCGGCGGGGTCCCCGGCCAGGTCGTCCTTGAGGGTCAAGGGCCGGATGAGGGCCCCGCAAACTACCAGGTTGAAGGAGATGCCGGCCACCACCAGCAGGGCCCCCCGCCAGGCGTAGGTGTCCACCAGGAGCTGGAAGAGGGGGGAGAAGGCGAAGGAGGACAGGCCCACGCCCGTGAAGGCCAAGCCGGTGGCCAACGTCCGGCGCTTCTTGAAGTACCGGGCCACCGAGGCCACGGAAGGGGTGAAGACCAAGGCCCACCCGAAACCTGCCAAAAAAAAAGGGGGGGGGGCGTAAAAATACACACCTCAGGGGCCCCCCTCCCAACCACATCCAGGTTGTTATGGCGACAGGCCACAAACGAGTGTTTTGGGCCCATCCACTCGCTTCCTGGGTTTTTTCCAAAATGGCTGCCGTGGGGCGGCGGCCATTTTGAAGGAGACCCGGCTCCTTCTCCCCCTAACCTCAATGATTTACCCCCAAGGGCAGGGTTACCCCCCCCCCCCCATATTGCTGGCCACGTGAACCGCTTCTGGTTTTATGGCTAGCCATGGCCTAACTTTTTCAACCTCTACAGCTGTTGACGTTGGCCAACCGTTGGCCAAGCCAGAATCCCTTGCCCCTGGCCGTGGGTGACAATGGTCCCAGGGTGCACTGGGTTACCCAGAATCCCTTGCCCCTGGTCGTGGGTGACAATGGTCCCAGGGTGCACTGGGTTACCCAGAATCCCTTGCTCCCGGCGGTGGGGGAGGCTAGTCCCAGGGTGCACTGGGTTACCCAGAATCCCTTGCTCCTGGCCGTGGGTGACAATGCTCCCAGGGTGCACTGGGTTACCCAGAATCCCTTGCTCCTGGCCGTGGGCGACAATGGCCCCAGGGTGAACTGGGTTACCCAGAATCCCTTGCTCCTGGCCGTGGGTGACAATGCTCCCAGGGTGCACTGGGTTACCCAGAATCCCTTGCTCCTGGCCGTGGGCGACAATGGCCCCAGGGTGAACTGAGTTACCCACAATCCCTTGCTCCTGGCCGTGGGTGAGGCTAGTCCAGGGTGCACTGGGTTACCCAGAATCCCTTGCTCCTGGCCGTGGGTGACAATGCTCCCAGGGTGCACTGGGTTACCCAGAATCCCTTGCTCCTGGCCGTGGGTGACAATGGTCCCAGGGTGCACTGGGTTACCCACAATCCCTTGCTCCTGGCCGTGGGTGAGGCTAGTCCCAAGGTGCACTGGGTTACCCAGAATCCCTTGCTCCTGGCCGTGGGTGACAATGCTCCCAGGGTGCACTGGGTTACCCAGAATCCCTTGCTCCTGGCCGTGGGTGACAATGGTCCCAGGGTGCACTGGGTTACCCACAATCCCTTGCTCCTGGCCGTGGGTGACAATGGTCCCAGGGTGCACTGGGTTACCCACAATCCCTTGCTCCCGGCGGTGGGGGAGGCTAGTCCCAGGGTGCACTGGGTTACCCACAATCCCTTGCTCCTGGCCATGGGCGACAATGGCCCCAGGGTGAACTGAGTTACCCACAATCCCTTGCTCCCGGCGGTGGGTGAGGCTAGTCCAGGGTGCACTGGGTTACCCAGAATCCCTTGCCCCTGGTCGTGGGTGACAATGGTCCCAGGGTGCACTGGGTTACCCAGAATCCCTTGCTCCCGGCGGTGGGGGAGGCTAGTCCCAGGGTGCACTGGGTTACCCAGAATCCCTTGCTCCTGGCCGTGGGTGACAATGGTCCCAGGGTGAACTGGGTTACCCACAATCCCTTGCTCCTGGCCGTGGGTGAGGCTAGTCCAGGGTGCACTGGGTTACCCAGAATCCCTTGCTCCTGGCCGTGGGTGAGGCTAGTCCAGGGTGCACTGGGTTACCCAGAATCCCTTGCTCCTGGCCGTGGGTGACAATGGTCCCAGGGTGCACTGGGTTACCCACAATCCCTTGCTCCTGGCCGTGGGTGAGGCTAGTCCAGGGTGCACTGGGTTACCCACAATCCCTTGCTCCTGGCTGTGGGTGACAATGGTCCCAAGGTGCACTGGGTTACCCAGAATCCCTTGCTCCTGGCCGTGGGTGACAATGCTCCCAGGGTGCACTGGGTTACCCAGAATCCCTTGCTCCTGGCCGTGGGTGACAATGGTCCCAGGGTGCACTGGGTTACCCACAATCCCTTGCTCCCGGCGGTGGGGGAGGCTAGTCCCAGGGTGCACTGGGTTACCCACAATCCCTTGCTCCTGGCCATGGGCGACAATGGCCCCAGGGTGAACTGAGTTACCCACAATCCCTTGCTCCCGGCGGTGGGTGAGGCTAGTCCAGGGTGCACTGGGTTACCCAGAATCCCTTGCTCCTGGCCATGGGCGACAATGGCCCCAGGGTGAACTGAGTTACCCACAATCCCTTGCTCCCGGCGGTGGGTGAGGCTAGTCCAGGGTGCACTGGGTTACCCAGAATCCCTTGCTCCTGGACGTGGGTGACAATGGTCCCAGGGTGAACTGGGTTACCCAGAATCCCTTGCTCCCGGCGGTGGGGGAGGCTAGTCCCAGGGTGCACTGGGTTACCCAGAATCCCTTGCTCCTGGCCGTGGGTGACAATGCTCCCAGGGTGCACTGGGTTACCCACAATCCCTTGCTCCTGGCCGTGGGTGAGGCTAGTCCAGGGTGCACTGGGTTACCCAGAATCCCTTGCCCCTGGACGTGGGTGACAATGCTCCCAGGGTGCACTGGGTTACCCAGAATCCCTTGCTCCTGGCCGTGGGCGACAATGGCCCCAGGGTGAACTGGGTTACCCACAATCCCTTGCTCCTGGCCGTGGGTGAGGCTAGTCCAGGGTGCACTGGGTTACCCAGAATCCCTTGCTCCTGGACGTGGGTGACAATGGTCCCAGGGTGAACTGGGTTACCCAGAATCCCTTGCTCCCGGCGGTGGGGGAGGCTAGTCCCAGGGTGCACTGGGTTACCCAGAAGCCTTTGCTCCCAGCTGTGAGCGAGGGCGCTGAGGCGGGGCAGGGGGACCTACCTGAGATCACCCCGATGCTGAGGTACAGGTGGGGCAGGCTGGTGGCGAAGGAGGCCAGGAGCATCCCCAGACCCGAGAGCAGCCCCCCGGCCATCACCACGGGACGGGCGCCGTACTGGGTGCTGAGCGCGCTGCCCACCGGACCTGCAGAGAGACACCGGGCGAGTCGCTGTTACCCCGCGATGCGGCCGAGTCTGGGGGGCGCCGAGCGGGACCCCCCCCCTTGACCCCCAACTCACTAGCGAACTGCTGCACGGCGATCCCGATGGAGGTGATCCAGGAGACCCGCCCCGCCAGCTCCCCGAAGGACCCCACGAACTCCATGAAGAAGACGCCGAAGGAGCGGATCACCCCGAAGACCAGCGCTGATTGGAGGAAGCCGGCCAGCACCACCATCCAGCCCCAGCCCCCGTCGGGGGGCTCGGGGTGCACCAGCGGCATTGGGGCTCACTGCAGGAGAGAAAGGGGGGGGGGCGTTGGAAAAAGGCTCCAGTCCCGGCCTCTCCCAGCGGTGTGGGGCAGAGGTGAGGCTGGGAATGCACGGAGTCAAACATGGTGCTGGGAGCCACATGGTCAGGTGCCCGGGGGTTGGGTAAGGGGCGGGGGCAGTCAGGGGACATGGAGCAGGAAGGCTTAGATGGAGGTGGGGTGCCGGGGTGGTGGTTAGGGGCAGGAGGTGGTCAGGGAGCGGGGGGGGGGTTGGATGGGGTGTGGGAGTCCCTGGGGTCTGTTAGGGGTCAGGGAGGTGGATAGGGGTCGGGGAAGTCAGCAGACAGGGAGCAAGGGGGGTTGGGTGTGAGGGGGCAGTTCGGGTGGGGGGGGATCTTTGGAGGGGGCGGTCAGGGGACATGGTGCAGGGGGGACTGGATGGGGCAGGGGGGAGTCAATGGGACAGGCCCAGATAGGGGGCAGAGCCAGGCTGTTTTGGGGGGGCACAGCCTTCCCTACCCGGCCCTCCGTACAATTTTGAACCCCGATGTGGCCCTGGGGCCAAAACATTTGCCCAGACCTTCATTTCTGCTTATTAACCCCCCCCATTAACCCCCCCACCCCCTATTAACCAGCTGGTCTGAGCAAAAGCAGAAAAATCCACTTTCCACAGCCGGCCCTTAATCCGAATGAACTTCCCCGTGTAGACAAACCAGAATCGGACCTTCATTCCCCCTCCTCAGAGGGAATCAGCAATAAATTGACCCCCCCCCCCCCGGGCTGAACAGTTTAATTTGCAACATCTTAGCCCCCGGCAGAGCCAAGACAGACGAGGGAAATCCACCTCCCTCGCCCCAAAGATGACACACGCCCCCCCCCCCACCTCCCCAGCAGCGACTCACCCCAGAATCAGCCGCCCCATCAGAGGGAGGGAGCTGGGGTGGGGGGAGTGGGGTATCACCTCTTCCGCTAGGTGACCCCCCCCCCAGACACTCCCTCCAGGGAAGGGGGAAGTAATAGCAGCTGGGGGAGGGGGGGGGGGAAGGATGGGGGCTAGTCTAGGCTCTCCCCCTCCCCCACCGCCAGAGCTGGGTCAAAGTCTATCCAACCGCCGCAGGAAATCAAGGATCTCCAGAGACCATCCCCCCCCCCCCAAATGCGGTGGGGGGGGGATCCCTCTCCCGCCCCGCTCCCAGGCATTACACCTGTCTACCGGCCCGGTATCTGATCTCCCCACCCCCACCCCCGCTCCTTACCTGGCCGAGCCTCACATCAGCCTCCGGCTGCTCCCCAGGACAAAAAATAAGGCAACCCCCCCCCCCGCCGGGCGTTATACCAGCCTGCTCCCCCCTCCCACAGCCTTCCCGGAAGGGGGGGGGCGGCGATCCAGGGCGCCCCTTTAAGAAGCGGGGGGAGGGGATGCCAGGATCACTGAACCCCGCTCCCCCCCCCGACGCGAACCCGGCCCGCCCCGCGCCGGGCGCTACAGCCGGGCCGCCCGCACACGTGGGCGGCCGCGCCACCTGCTTGCAAGGTTCCAAAGGGGCGGGGCCCACCGGCAGCGCTACCTGGTTGCAAGGTTCCAAAGGGGCGGGGCCCACCGGCAGCGCTACCTGGTTGCAAGGTTCCAAAGGGGCGGGGCGCAGAGCGGCCGCGCCACCTGCTTGCAACGTTCCAAGGGGGGGGGGGGGCGCACCGGCAGCGCCACCTGGTTGCAACGTTCCAAGGGGGGGGGGGGCGCACCGGCAGCGCTACCTGGTTGCAACGTTCCAAGGGGGCGGGGCCCACCGGCCGCGCCACCTGGTTGCAACGTTCCAAGGGGCGGGGCGTAGCGGCCCCGTGAAGGAGCCGAGACGAAAGCCGGGGGGGGGGGGGTGAGGCCCCGCCCCCTTAGTCCCTTCCTCCCGGTGTCACCCCAACGGGGCCAGGCGCAGGCGCAGCTGGTCCACTCCCCCCCCCCCCCGCCCCACCACGGAGCATCCGCTGACCTGGGCTTAAGTGGTGGGGCCGCCTCCTGGCCCTGCCCCCCAGATACGGGACTATTGGGGGCGGAGCTAGGGGGCTGCCCTGTGTCCTGCACGGAGCGCATGGGGGGGGGGCTGTGGGGGGCACAGAGGGGACATGGGGGGCTGTGGGGGGACATGGGGAGTTGTGGGGGGCACATAGGGGGATGGGGGGCACAGTGGGGCGATGGGGGGACATGGGGGCCTGTGAGGGGCACAGGGCGGATGGGGGGCTGTGGGGGGACATGGGGGGCACAGAGGGGACATGGGGAGTTGTTGGGGGCACAGAGGGGACATGGGGGCTGTGGGGGGGACGTGGGGGGCACAGAGGGGACATGGGGGCTGTGGGGAGACATGGGGAGTTGTGGGGGGCACATAGGGGGCTGTGGGGGGATGGGGGGCACAGTGGGGCGATGGGGGGACATGGGGGCCTGTGAGGGGCACAGGGCGGATGGGGGGCTGTGGGGGGACATGGGGGGCACAGAGGGGACATGGGGAGTTGTGGGAGGCACAGAGGGGACATGGGGGCTGTGGGGGTGGGACGTGGGGGGCACAGAGGGGACATGGGGGCTGTGGGGGGGACATGGGGGGCACAGAGGCGATGTGGGGAGCACAGGCGACATGGGGGGTGGCGGGGACTTGGGGGGCACAGAGGGGATGTGGGGGGATGTGGGGCAGAACAAAGGGGCTATGGGGCTGCATAGAGGAGACCTGTGGGGTGTGGGGCTGCGTAGAGAGCACAACCGGGGGGGGGCGGCTATGGGGCTGAACAGAGGAAACACCTGAGGAGGGTCTGCGGGCTGCCCCTCTGTAAACCCATGGGGACCCCCACATCTTGAACAGGCCGTGCAGGTGGGGGTCAGCCCCATAACAAGTATTGCTTCACCGTCAACCTGGGGAACTCCTCGCTGAAGGATGTTCCCCCCCCCACAATTCCCCCCACCCCCCACTCCCTGGGAATGAACCAGCCGGCTCCTTCCACTAGGGGGCAGCCCAGGGCTTCAGAATTGGGGGGGGTCCTGGTTTTTCTTGGCCATGGGCCGCCGCCCCGCCTCTCCGAGTTCACTGAGGGGGGAGATATTTGTGTGGGGGGGGGGGCAGCGGTGACGTCTCCGCACCTGTTTCCTGCTTCGGTGGCGGAAGGAGCTGGGGGGGGCCCCCCCATCTCCGCACCCCACCCCCGGGCCGGCTCTGAGTCACAGGAAGGAAATCCGGCCAGCTGGCCTCCCGCTGCAGCCCCACTGATCCTGGGGGTGGGGAGGATGAGAGGCCCCCCCCCCAGCATTAGCCCTGTGGGGGGGGGGAGCCGGGGGTCACTAGGGCCTGTTAAGTTGACAGCCGTGGGTAAAGCAGGAGAAATCCTTTCGGATCCGGGGCACTACGGGGGCCAGGACACACGATGCTGGGACTGGCTGGCTCAGGGGGCGGGGAATGGGGCAGGGGACCTTTCCCCTCTAGGGGGTGCCGGCTCCTATTTGCTCCCCCAAATCGACCCCCCCTTTTCCCAAGGGCTGGTGTCTAAGCCCTGCACCCCCCTGCCCCACATCTGCTCCAGGAGTGACCCTTCTGTATTAAAGGTGTAGGACTCCTGGGTTCTCTCCCCGGCTCTGGGAGGGGAGTGGGGGCTGGTGGGTTAGAACAGGGGGGGCTGGGAGCCAGGACTCCTGGGTTCTCTCCCCGGCTCTGGGAGGGGAGTGGGGGCTGGTGGGTTAGAACAGGGGGGGCTGGGAGCCAGGACTCCTGGGTTCTCTCCCCGGCTCTGGGAGGGGACTGGGGGCTGGTGGGTCAGAGCAGGGGGGGGCTGGGAGCCAGGACTCCTGGGTTCTCTCCCTGGCTCTGGGAGGGGAGTGGGGGCTGGTGGGTTGGAGCAGGGGGGGCTGGGGGCCAGGACTCCTGGGTTCTCTCCCTGGCTCTGGGAGGGGAGTGGGGGCTGGTGGTTAGAGCAGGGGGGGCTGGGAGGCAGGACTCCTGGGTTCTCTCCCCGGCTCTGGGAGGGGAGTGGGGGGCTGGTGGGTTAGAGCAGGGGGGACTGGGAGCCCGGACGCCTGGGTTCTCTCCCCGGCTCTGGGAAGGGAGTGGGGTCTAGTGGTTAGAGCAGGGTGGGCTGGGAGCCAGGACTCCTGGGTTCTCTCCCCGGCTCTGGGACGGGATTGGGGGCTGGTGGGTTGGAGCGGTGGGGGGGGGGCTGGGGGCCAGGACTCCTGGGTTCTCTCCCCGGCTCTGGGAGGGGAGTGGGGTCTAGTGGTTAGAGCAGGGTGGGCTGGGAGCCAGGACTCCTGGGTTCTCTCCCCGGCTCTGGGAGGGGAGTGGGGGCTGGTGGGTCAGAGCAGGAGGGGGCTAGGAGCCAGGACTCCTGGGTTCTCTCCCCGGCTCTGGGAGGGTTGTGGGGGGCTGGTGGGTTAGAGCAGGGGGGGCTGGGAGCCAGGACTCCTGGGTTCTCTCCCCGGCTCTGGGAGGGGAGTGGGGGGCTGGTGGGTTAGAGCAGGGGGGGCTGGGAGCCAGGACTCCTGGGTTCTCTCCCCGGCTCTGGGAGGGGAGTGGGGGCTGGTGGGTTAGAGCAGGAGGGGGCTAGGAGCCAGGACTCCTGGGTTCTCTCCCCGGCTCTGGGAGGGTTGTGGGGGGCTGGTGGGTTAGAGCAGGGGGGGCTGGGAGCCAGGACTCCTGGGTTCTCTCCCCAATCCCTCCCCCTGCTTCCCCCAGCTCCGCAGGAAGCTCCCAGCCAGGCCGTGACGCTCTGTGGGGCACCGGCAGGACACAGCTGCCTCGGATCCATTGTTAGGGCAGGAAGCTGGGATGGGGCGTATCTGTGGGGCCCCGCCCCCCTTCAGTGAGCGCAGGCAGCAGGAGGGGAGCCCGGACTCCTGGGTTCTCTCCGTGGCTCTGAGGGAATCGGCTACCCCAGCACAGCCCCTGGGGCTTTTAGCGTCTCTCTCATCTAGAGCCGGGGAGAGAACCCAGGAGTCCTGGCTCCCAGCCCCCCCTGCTCTAACCCACCAGCCCCCACTCCCCTCCCAGAGCCGGGGAGAGAACCCAGGAGTCCTGTGTTAGGCCCAAAATATATGGGGCACCATCCCCCCCTGCTCTAACCATCAGCACCCACAGTCCCCTCCTAGAGCCGGGGAGAGAACCCAGGAGTCCGGGCTCCCAGCCCCCCCTGCTCCAACCCACCAGCCCCCACTCCCCTCCCAGAGCTGGGAAGAGAACCCAGGAGTCCTGGCTCCCAGCCCCCCCTGCTCTAACCCACCAGCCCCCCACTCCCCTCCCAGAGCCGGGGAGAGAACCCAGGAGTCCTGGCTCCCAGCCCCCCCCCCCCCACTCTAACCCACCAGCCCCCACTCCCGTCCCAGAGCTGGGGAGAGAACCCAGGAGTCCTGGCTCCCAGCCCCCCCTGTTTTAACCCCCCAGCCCCCACTCCCCTCCCAGAGTTTGGGGGCACGGGGGGCTCAGCATGGGGCGCTCTCCCCCGGCAGGCAGGGCTGGCCCCATGGCGGCGCTAGGGGGCTCTGTGGGGCAGGGAGTGGGGCGGGGTCACCCCTAGCGGTGTCCCCCCCTGAACAAACTGCTCCAGATCCTCTCTCCAAAACAGCTTTATTGAACCAGCCACCGTGCCGCGGGTCGAGGTGCTACAGGGCGTGGGGGGGCCCGGGCCAGCTATTGACAGACACCCCCAAAATCAGCACCCAAGACCCCCCACCCCGAACCGACCCCCCACACACACCGCCAGGACCCCAAGGTGGAGCCGTGACTGGAGAGTACATGTGTCAATATCTAATAATCCCGCTTCTGCAATTTACACCCCCCCGGCAACATGTGCTTGGAGCTGGGGGGTCAAATCCCAGAAGAAATCCATGCGGGGGGGGTGTTTAAATATGCCACCGCACCCCTCCAGTAGCCAGCCCTGGGAATAGTTGTTACGTTTCCCCTCTAGGGGGCGCCAGGTGAATGGGCCCCAGGGTGGGGGACTGGCTGGCTCAGGGGGGTGAGGAATGGGGCAGGGGGCCTGGCCCCTCTAGGGGGCGCCGGCTCCCATCCAGACCTGCGCCGTCGGTTCTAGACCGCACTATCCAGTCTAGATGGGGGTATATGGCCCAGTCTGGGGCATCCCCCCCTAAGCCGTTGCTTCTAGATTGGGCGATGGGTTCTAGACCGCACTAGCCATTCTGGGGTCATCGGTTCTAGACCGCACTAGCCATTCCGGGGTCATCGGTTCTAGACCGCACTAGCCATTCTGGGGTCATCGGTTCTAGACCGCACTATCCAGTCTAGATGGTGGTATATGGCCCCGACTGGGGCATCCCCCCTAAACCGTGGCTTCTAGATTGGGCGACGGGTTCTAGACCACGCTAGCCATTCTGGGGTCATCGGTTCTAGACTGCACTAGCCATTCCGGGGTCATCGGTTCTAGACCGCACTATCCAGTCTAGATGGTGGTATATGGCCCAGGCTGGGGCATCCCCCCTAAGCCGTTGCTTCTAGATTGGGCGACGGGTTCTAGACCGCGCTAGCCATTCTGGGGTCATCGGTTCTAGACCACACTATCCAGTCTAGATGGGGCCATATGGCCCAGTCTGGGGCATCCCCCCTAAGCCGTTGCTTCTAGATTGGGCGACGGGTTCTAGACCGCGCTAGCCATTCTGGGGTCATCGGTTCTAGACTGCACTAGCCATTCTGGGGTCATCGGTTCTAGACCGCACTATCCAGTCTAGATGGTGGTATATGGCCCAGGCTGGGGCATCCCCCCCTAAGCCGTTGCTTCTAGATTGGGCGACGGGTTCTAGACCGCGCTAGCCATTCTGGGGTCATCAGTTCTACATTGCACTAGCCATTCCGGGGTCATCGGTTCTAGACCGCACTATCCAGTCAAGATGGTGGTATATGGCCCTGGCTGGGGCATCCCCCCTAAGCCGTTGCTTCTAGATTGGGTGACGGGTTCTAGACCGCGCTAGCCATTCCGGGGTCATCGGTTCTAGACCGCACTATCCAGTCTAGAATGGGCGGTCTCTTTCTGGGCTGCCCTGTTTGTTCAAGACTTTACCCTACGTTGGTTGCTAGGTTCCACGATCCGTTCCTAGGTTGGTTTAGACGACGTGACGCATTCTAGACTCTCCCTTCCCATCTGCTCTTCCCCCTGACAATGGCCAGGGGGGGAAACTTCCTTCCTCAGTCCAGCCCCACAGCTCCCTGCCTTTTCCCCACATGCCATGAAGCAGCATGAAGACCACATGCCGTGAAGCAGCGTGAAGACCTCTTCTGGAGCAGCAAAGACCAGCTGCTGCTGAAGCTTTGAGCTTCCTTCTAGGACCACGGTGATTCCAGATCCCGGATCCCTTTCTTGTCCCACTGGGGGAGTAGGGGATGATGTCAGACCTCATAATTGATTGCATCCACTCTTCTGTTCCCCCACCCGTGCCAAACACCTTGCACCCTGCCGTCTTCCAGATCCGGAAGGGTTCCCGATCTAATGATACACCCCATCGAGGAGTTGTGTTCTAGACTCATCCGGTGATCATCTAGAACCCGGGACCAGAGACTAACCGCTCTGCATCACTCTAGCTTTGGTATCCAGCACTTGAAATGCCCACAGGCCACCTGGCAAAGGGGATCTGGAAGGGTTGCAGCTTCATAATCTAGAACCCCTGCTCTGGAAGCCCTTGGGTGGAGAGCTTCCACAATTCAAAAGAGTCTAGCACCCAGGATCTGGTAGACAGGAGACCTCAGGGGCTCTAGTATCTGGAAATATAATATTGAGGGGAAGCCAGGAACCCATAGCTAGAAGACCTCAGAGGCCATATTTGTATGGGGGGGCCGGGGATCATCTACATTTTAACAATCCAGAACCCCTGCTCCTGAATCCTTCGATCCGGGAGGCTCCAGACTCGGCGGGCGGAATAATTAGATTCAGAGAATACGGATTCTGGAGCCCGGGATACTGGAAAGAGGAGACCTCCGGGGATCTATGGACGCTGTAGACTCGGGAAGAACATTGTCTAGAACCCACAATCCCGTAGACAAGACCCCTCAGATAGTCTGGATCCCAGATCCATGCCGGCGTTCCAGACTCAGAAGGTGGAGCATTTAAATGCCTAGACCGTGGCATACCTTGGGTTCTAGACTCCAACCAGATAAAGGTCCCCCGAAACCTTCGGATCAAGCTCCTTGCTTTGCGACAACCCCCCCTTTCCAGAGGTCTCCACCACCGCAAGAACCTTTTTGCGACAACACAACTCTGGAACCGTCTAGAGCGGGCAACTCACGAACACGCGGTCCAGTGGTCGCGCTATGCGGGCCTTTTCCGTTTGCTCCAAGCACGGACGTGGCAAAGCAAATTAAAAGCAACAAAAATTGCACCCCCCCCCGACTTGGGGGGGTCATTAAAAATATAGATATGTGTCAGAAAAAGCCACTGTCCACCAAAAAACCCCACATTTAATTCTTTAAAGAGCCTTTGTCGAAAAGAAAACAACTTAAACCAGCATCAAGTTGAAGGATCCGTTGTCTCTAGAGACACCGTAGGTAGGGGAACGCGTAACTGGAGTGACTCTGGATTGAAACCGGTTTAAGCAAAACTGCGCAGTCACCAGTTGTCCATAGAGACGTCTGGGGGGGGACGACACGGATCTTCAGGAAAGACTCTGTGGACAAAGGGCGAGTCTTTGTGGTTGGTAAAATCCGAGTCAATCCGGAGTCACCCCACAAGGATTTAGAGACGGGTCTAGAACGTCTTTGAGGTCTTCATGGACAGCTGGTGACTCCTGATTCAGAAGCGGTCACACCGGTGTCTCTAAAGATGTCCAGCCTCGGGAGTGACTTTGGGTTGACACTAGAGTCACCAAAACCACAGAGTCACAATCAGCTGGCGAGAGAGACTTCCAGGGTGGTTAAATCGGAGTCACTCCGGAGTCACTCCTCCCACATCGGGATTAGAAGTTCAGAGAAGACTACAGACAACTGGCAACGGCTGATTCCCGTTAAGCCAACGTCAAGCCAGCGTCATCAGTTGTCCATAGAGACGTCCAGGGTAGGGGAGAATTCGGAGTGACTCTGGATTGAAACCGGTTTAACCAAAGGAGCTCTTGCCCTTCCAGAAGAAAACATAAATCAAGTACGGTAGCTAAGAAAAACTGGGGGAGGGGCAGGGTCTCTCACCATGCTCTGCCTGCAGAGCTCTGACATCACTTCCTGTGCCAAACTTACTTAAAGAACCCAGGACGCCTGGGTTCTCTTCCCGGCTCTGGGAGGGGAGTGGGGGCTAGTGGTTAGAGGGAGAGGGGTAGGGGGCAGGACTCCTGGGTTCTCTCCCTGTCTCTGGGAGGAGAGTGGGGGGCAGAGGGCTGGGAACCAGGACTCCTGGGTTCCCTCCCCAACTTAGTGGGGCAAAATGGCCGACCCATTTCAAAGCACAGGGGGCAGATACTCCTCCCCCAATACACAGCATAGACCGGAGAGAGCCCCCCCCCTCCTGAAGCCCCCCGCCCCCCATGTCCCGTAGTCGTCCCCCCCAGCCCAGCCTCCGTGGGGCAACACATGCTATGGAAGGGGCCCCCCTGGTGGGACGGGAATTTCCCCCACCCCGACACGGCTCCCCCTGCTGGCAGGAGTGACGTACGGCGGGGGGCGGGGAGCTGTGTCTCTCTCCTGCCCCCTAGGGGCGAGGGGGGGGGAAGCGGGGGTCCCCGGCCAGCACGGCGGAGCGGATCTTGGTGTTGGTGACGGCTCCGTGTTTCTGACGCAGGTGCAGACGCAGCTGGCTTTTGTGCCGGAAGTGCAGGCGGCAGCTCTCGCACTGGGGGGGGGGGGCGCAAGAGAGCGGGGGTCAGCGCCCTGAGCCGGTGGGGGGGGAGAACCCAGGCGTCCTGGCTCCCAGCTCCCCCCCCCCGCTCTAACCCCCCAGCCCCCACTCCCCTCCCAGAGCCGGGGAGAGAACCCAGGAGTCCTGGCTCCCAGCGCCCCCCCTGCTCTAACCCCCCAGCCCCCACTCCCCTCCCAGAGCCGGGGAGAGAACCCAGGAGTCCTGGCTCCCAGCCCCCCCCTGCTCTAACCCACCAGCCCCCACTCCCCTCCCACAGCCGGGGAGAGAACCCAGGAGTCCTGGCCCCCAGCCCCCCCTGCTCCAACCCACCAGCCCCCACTCCCCTCCCAGAGCCGTGGAGAGAACCCAGGAGTCCTGGCTCCCAGCCCCCCCTGCTCTAACCCACCAGCCCCCACTTCCCTCCCAGAGCCGGGGAGAAAACCCAGGAGTCCTGGCTCCCAGCCCCCCCTGCTCTGACCCACCAGCCCCCACTCCCTTCCCAGAGCCGGGGAGGGAACCCAGGAGTCCGGTCCCGCCCCACCCCCACTCACCTGATATGGTTTCTCGCCCGTGTGGATCCGGATGTGGCTCTTGAGAGTCTGGAGGTGCCGGAAGCGGGTCCCACACGTCTCGCAGGGGTAGGGCTTTTCCCCCGTGTGGATCAGGACGTGGGCCCGGAGGTGGGCGACCTGGGGAGGGAGAGAGACGGGGTCAGATTCTAGGGGCTTCAGTCCCTGGACTGGCCACTAGGGGGCTCTGCTTCCCATTGGGCTGCTTGGGAACCAGGGGCGGCAGATCCCACCGCTGACACCAGTAGATGTTGGCCCTTATTGGTTGCATGCATTTCTCTCACCGCTCCTTGCCCCAAGACTCCCCCTCGCAGCCCCCCTTCTCTCTACCCCCCCCCCCACAGAACCTACTCCGCCCCCTCCGCCCCCCCACCCGCACCTGCACGAAGCTGGAGCCGCAGGTCTCGCACTTGTAGGGCTTTTCGCCCGAGTGGATCCGCGAGTGGGTTTTGAGGTTCGCCGGCCGGTTGAACTGGGCCCCGCAGACTCCACAGCAGTATGGCTTCTCACCTGGGGGGCAGACGGGGGGCAGCTAGGGGGCAGCACGACGACACCCTGCCCACAGAGGGGGTTGGCCCACCCCATAGCGCTCCGGATCTGCACAGCCTTTGTTCATGTCCTGTTCCCTCTCCCAAGCCCCTGACCCCATTCCTGTCCCCACACACCTCCCCTCTGACCCTCTTCATCAGCCCTCCAACCTGCCTTGACCAACCTCCTCCTGGCTTTCCCCACCTTTCCCTGGCCCCTCCCTCAGAGCCCTCTCTGGCTCCACCCACCTCCCCTGGTCCCTCCCACTTCCCATTGACCCCTCCCCCTCCCCCTTCCTGACTCCACCCACTTACCCTGATCCCTCCCACTTCCCATTCAGCCCTCCCCCTGCTCCTTCCTGACTCCACCCACCTCCCCTGGTCCCTCCCCCTCCCATTAACCCCCTCCCCCTGACCCTTCCTGACTCCACCCACCTCCCCTGGTCCCTCCCCCTCCCATTAACCCCCTCCCCCTGACCCTTCCTGACTCCACCCACCTCCCCTGGTCCCTCCCCCTGCCATTGATCCCCTCCCCCTGCCCCTTCCTGACTCCACCCACCTCCCCTGGTCCCTCCCCCTCCCATTAACCCCCTCCCCCTGACCCTTCCTGACTCCACCCACCTCCCCTGGTCCCTCCCCCTCCCATTGACGCCTCCTCCTGCCCCTTCCTAACTCCACCCACATCCCCTGGTCCCTCCCCCTCCCATTAACCCCCTCCCCCTGACCCTTCCTGACTCCACCCACCTCCCCTGGTCCCTCCCCCTCCCATTAACCCCCTCCCCCTGACCCTTCCTGACTCCACCCACCTCCCCTGGTCCCTCCCCCTCCCATTTACCCCCTCCCCCTGACCCTTCCTGGCTCCACCCACCTCCCCTGGTCCCTCCCGCTCCCATTGACCCCCTCCCCCTGACCCTTCCTGACTCCACCCACCTCCCCTGGTCCCTCCCCCTCCCATTAACCCCCTCCCCGTGCTCCTTCCTGACTCCACCCACCTCCCCTGGTCCCTCCCCCTCCCATTAACCCCCTCCCCCTGACCCTTCCTGACTCCACCCACCTCCCCTGGTCCCTCCCACCTCCCATTGACCCCTCCCCCTGACCCTTCCTGACTCCACCCACCTCTGCTGGTCCCTCCCCCTGACCCCTCCCCCCTCCCCCACGCCCCGTACCGGTGTGGACGGTGCGGTGGGAGGCCAGGTTGCCCTTGTAGCGAAAGGCCGAGCGGCAGAGCTGACATTTGAAGGGTTTGTTGTCGTAGGGGGCGGCCGCCGGGGGGGCCTGCCCCCCGGCCGCCCCCCCTTCCTCCCCCTCCTCCGCCTCCGGGCCCGGCTCGCAGGCCCCGCAGCCGTACGGCCCTGGAGGGGGGGGGCATGAGAGGGGTCAAGGCACGACCCGGGGGGGGGGTCCCCACTATTCAGAGCCCGCCCCGCAGTGTATGAGACTGTCCCCTCCCCCCTCAGCAAGTATATGGGTCCAGCCCCTCCCCCACCCCACAGCGTGTATAGGACCGGCCCCTCCCCCCACAGCACGTATGGACCGGCCCCTCCCCCTCACCTGCTGCGGGCTGGGGCCGCCCCGGGGGGGGGTGGGGGCAGGGCGGCCGCAGCGGGGCCCCCCCCGGCGGGCGCGGAGCAGACACGGGGCACGGTGATGAGGTGGGGTGCGGCCTGTGGGGACAGACAGGAAAGGGGGTGGGGCAGAGCTGCCGAGAGGGGTACCTCCCCCCCACCCTGCCCCCAGCGTATGGGGCCTGGGCCCTCTCCACCGCCCTGTGTATGGGACCGGCCGTCCCTCCCCCACTCAGCGTATGGGACCGGCCACCCCTCCCCCACTCAGCGTATGGGACCGGCCGCCCCTCCCCCACTCAGCGTATGGGACCGGCCGCCCCTCCCCCACTCAGCGTATGGGACCGGCCCCCGCTCCCCCACTCAGCGTATGGGACCGGCCGCCCCTCCCCCACTCAGCGTATGGGACCGGCCGCCCCTCCCCCACTCAGCGTATGGGACCGGCCCCCGCTCCCCCACTCAGCGTATGGGACCGGCCGCCCCTCCCCCACTCAGCGTATGGAACCGACCGCCCCTCCCCCACTCAGTGTATGGGACTCAGCGTATGGGACCGACCGCCCCTCCCCCACTCAGCATGTGGGACCGGCCGCCCCTCCCCCACTCAGCGTATGGGACCGGCCGCCCCTCCCCCACTCAGTGTATGGGACCGGCCGCCCCTCCCCCCGTATATGGGCCTAGACGCCCCCTCCCCCGCGGCTCAGCCACTCACCCGAAGTGGGCGGCGTCCTGCGGGGTCCCGGGGCCGCCCCCCTCTTCCCCGCCCCGGCTGGGAGGGGTGGGGGGCTCGGGGGGCTGGGGGCCGGCCCCGCCCCCCGCCGCCTCCTCCTCCCCCCGGCGGGCGCTGAGGACGATGAACTTGTACTTCTTCCAGTTGCAGGCCGGGGGGGCGGGGGGGCAGGTGCTGGACTCCCGGGGCGAGGCGGGGTGCCCCTCGGAGCGCGAGGGGCTGGCGGGAGCCGAGCGCTGGGGGTGGTCCAGGCTCGGCCCCCCAGCGGGCACCCTCCCGCCGGCGTCTGGGGGGTCCTGGGGGGCGTCCAGGGGTTTGGGGTCCCCCGGCGAGGGATCGGAGTAGACGCTAGGCCGGTCGTAACTGCAAGAGAGAGGCACCGAGTTAGGGGGGACAGCGAATCATTTCCCCTCCTTCCCCGCCCCCCATAGCCAGCCAATCCCTGGGCCGGAGCCGGCGTCCCCTAGACGGGACAGGCCCCGCCCCATTCCCCGCCCCCTCCCCGGAGCCAGCCAATCCCTGCCCCGGAGCCGGCGTCCCCTAGACGGGACAGGCCCCGCCCCCCCCGGAGCCAGCCAATCCCTGCTCCGGAGCCGGCGTCCCCTAGACTGGACAGGCCCCGCCCCATTCCCCGCCCCCCCCCCCCCCGGAGCCAGCCAATCCCTGCCCCAGAGCCGGTGTACCCTAGACAAGACAGGCCCCGCCCCCCCCGGAGCCAGCCAATCCCTGCCCCAGAGCCGGCGTCCCCTAGACAGGACAGGCCCCGCCCCATTCCCTGCTCCCCCCATAGCCAGCCAATCCCTGGGCCGGAGCCAGCGCCCCCTAGACGGAACAGGCCCCGCCCCATTCCCTGCCCCCCCCGGAGCCAGCCAATCCCTGCCCCGGAGCCGGCGCCCCCTAGACGGGACAGGCCCCCCCCCCCCCCCCGAGCCAGCCAATCCCTGCCCCGGAGCCGGCGTCACCTAGACGGGACAGGCCCCGCCCCATTCCCCGCCCCCTCCCCGGAGCCAGCCAATCCCTGCCCCGGAGCCGGCGCCCCCTAGACGGGACAGGCCCCGCCCCATTCCCCGCCCCCCCCGGAGCCAGCCAATCCCTGCCCCGGAGCCGGTGTCCCCTAGACGGGACAGGCCCCGCCCCATTCCCCGCCCCCCCCGGAGCCAGCCAATCCCTGCCCCAGAGCCGGTGTCCCCTAGACTGGACAGGCCCCGCCCCATTCCCCGCCCCCCCCGGAGCCAGCCAATCCCTGCCCCGGAGCCGGCGCCCCCTACCTGGCCTGCAGGAAGCGGCGACAGGCCTCCGCCACGTGCTCCATCTGCAGGTAGGTGGCGGCGGTGAGCAGGCCGGGGCCGGAGGCCGGGGTGAGGGGCAGGCGGGCGGTGTACATGAAGTCCAGCAGGGCCTGGAAGCCCCCCGGCGGGACGGAGCCGGGCAGGGTGAGGACCCGGAGCTCGCTGCCCCCCCGGGCCACGAAGATGGAGTAGAAGAAGCCACTGGTTGGGGGGGAGGGAGGAGGAGGGGAGAGAGGGGTCATGGGGCGGGGGGAGACTACAACTCCCAGCGTGCACCGGGGCCCACACTGGGGCGGGGCCCAGGCTCCGCCTCCCGCGGGCCACGCCTCCTCAGCCCCCTCCCTCCCCAGTCGGATGACTCCGCCCCCCGTGGGTCCAGAGGGGCGTGGCCAAGAGAGGCCCCCGCCCCCCCATACGGCCGCCCCCGCCCTCCATGCCTCCAAGCCCCCCTCCCGGCAGCGCCCCCTTGTAGCCCCACCCTCGCCCTCTCTAGCCACGCCCACCTTTCCCCAACCACGCCCCTTCAAACAGTGCCCCCTCACAGCCCCGCCCACCTCGACATAGCCACGCCCTCCCTGGACACGCCCCCACCCTTCCCAGCCACGACCTCTCTAGCCACGCCCACACTTTATCCGCCACGCCCTCTTTGGCCACGCCCCCTCTCCGGCCACGCCCCCTCGCTTCCCAGCCACTACCTCTGTAGCCACGCCCACACTTTATCCGCCACGCCCTCTCTGGCCACGCCCCCTCCCTGGCCACGCCCCCACCCTTCCCAGCCACGACCTCTCTAGCCACGCCCACACTTTATCCGCCACGCCCTCTATGGCCACGCCCCATCGCTTCCCAGCCACGACCTCTCTAGCCACGCCCACACTTTATCGGCCACGCCCTCTATGGCCACGCCCCCTCGCTTCCCAGCCACGACCTCTCTAGCCACGCCCACACTTTATCCACCACGCCCTCTATGGCCACGCCCCCTCGCTTCCCAGCCAGGACCTCTCTAGCCACGCCCACACCCTCCCCGGCCACGCCCTCTCTGGACACGCCCCCACCCTTCCCAGCCACGACCTCTCTAGCCACGCCCACACTTTATCCGCCACGCCCTCTTTGGCCACGCCCCCTCTCCGGCCACGCCCCCTGGCTTCCCAGCCAGGACCTCTCTAGCCACGCCCACACTTTATCCGCCACGCCCTCTCTGGCCACGCCCCCTCCCTGGCCACGCCCCCTGCCCTTCCCAGCTCCGCCTCCCTCACCTGCAGGCGGCCAGCACGGCCTTGTGGGCCCGCATGGGGCGCCCCCCGACCAGCAGGGTGACGTCGGTCAGGGCGCGCCGGTGGCGGAGCTGATCCAGGTTCAGGAGCACGTCGCCGGCGTGACGCGTGAACTCCCGGACGCAGCCCGCCGGGCCCCCGGCCCCGCCCCGCCCGGCCGCGGACATGGGGGTCACCGCAGGCCGGAGCCTGGGGGAGACGAACATAGCGAGGGAGAGAACCCAGGAGTCCGGGCGCCCAGCCCCCCCTGCTCTAACCCACCAGCCCCCACTCCCCTCCCAGAGCCGGGGAGAGAACCCAGGAGTCCGGGCTCCCAGCCCCCCCTGCTCTAACCCACCATCCCCCACTCCCGTCCCAGAGCCAGGGAGAGAACCCAGGAGTCCTGGCTCCCAGACCCCCCGCTCTAACCCACCAGCCCCCACTGCCCTCCCAGAGCCAGGAGAGAACCCAGGAGTCCGGGCGCCCAGCCACCCTGCTCTGACCCACCAGCCCCCACTCCCCTCCCAGAGCCGGGGAGAGAACCCAGGAGTCCTGGCTCCCAGCACCCCCCTGCTCTAACCCACCAGCCCCCACTCCCCTCCCAGAGCCAGGAGAGAACCCAGGAGTCCTGGCTCCCAGCACCCCCCTGCTCTAACCCACCAGCCCCCACTCCCCTCCCAGAGCCAGGAGAGAACCCAGGAGTCCTGGCTCCCAGCCCCCCCTGCTCTAACCACCAGCCCCCACTCCCCTCCCAGAGCCCGGGAGAGAACCCAGGAGTCCTGGCTCCCAGCCCTCCCTGCTCTAACCCACCAGCCCCCACTCCCCTCCCAGAGCCAGGGAGAGAACCCAGGAGTCCTGGCTCCCAGCCCCCCCCTGCTCTGACCCACCAGCCCCCACTCGCCTCCCGGAGCCGGGGAGAGAACCCAGGAGTCCTGGATCCCAGCCGCCCTGCTCTGACCCACCAACCCCCACTCCCCTCCCAGAGCCGGGGAGAGAACCCAGGAGTCCTGGCTCCCAGACCCCCCGCTCTAACCCACCAGCCCCCACTGCCCTCCCAGAGCCAGGAGAGAACCCAGGAGTCCGGGCGCCCAGCCACCCTGCTCTGACCCACCAGCCCCCACTCCCCTCCCAGAGCCGGGGAGAGAACCCAGGAGTCCTGGCTCCCAGCACCCCCCTGCTCTAACCCACCAGCCCCCACTCCCCTCCCAGAGCCAGGAGAGAACCCAGGAGTCCTGGCTCCCAGCACCCCCCTGCTCTAACCCACCAGCCCCCACTCCCCTCCCAGAGCCAGGAGAGAACCCAGGAGTCCTGGCTCCCAGCCCCCCCTGCTCTAACCACCAGCCCCCACTCCCCTCCCAGAGCCCGGGAGAGAACCCAGGAGTCCTGGCTCCCAGCCCTCCCTGCTCTAACCCACCAGCCCCCACTCCCCTCCCAGAGCCAGGGAGAGAACCCAGGAGTCCTGGCTCCCAGCCCCCCCCTGCTCTAACCCACCAGCCCCCACTCCCCTCCCAGAGCCGGGGAGAGAACCCAGGAGTCCTGGCTCCCAGCCCCCCTGCTCTGACCCACCAGCCCCCACTCCCCTCCCAGAGCAGGGGAGAGAACCCAGGAGTCCTGGCTCCCAGCCCCCCCGCTCTAACCACCAGACCCCACTCTCCTCCCAGAGCCGGGGAGAGAACCCAGGAGTCCTGGCTCCCAGCACCCCCTTCTCTCACCCACCAGCCCCCACTCCCCTCCCAGAGCCAGGGAGAGAACCCAGGAGTCCTGGCTCCCAGCCCCCCTGCTCTGACCCCCCAGCCCCCACTCCCCTCCCAGAGCCGGGGAGAGAACCCAGGAGTCCTGGCTCCCAGCACCCCCTGCTCTAACCACCAGCCCCCACTCCCCTCCCAGAGCCGGGGAGAGAACCCAGGAGTCCTGGCTCCCAGCCCCCCCTGCTCTGACCCACCAGCCCCCACTCCTCTGTCAGTGCCCATGAGAGAACCCAGGCATCCGGGCAGCGACAGCTCACCCTGACCAGCAGGGACCCTCCGACCTTCCTGCCAGCAGGATTTTCGGGGTGGGGGTGAGAGCTCCCAGCCGAACCCCCCAGTCCGGAGAACCAGCCTCCGCCGGCTGAGCCCGGCTGGGGTCTCTTATAGGTCCTGGGAGGGGGGGGTGAGGGAAGTTCTCTCTAGTTCACATCCTTCCTGCCCCGGCCCGGCTGTGGGGGGGTGAGGGGGGGCGAGTATTAATAGACCTTGCCGGAAAAACCCTGGACAATTCCAAGATCCACAAACAACCCCAGCTCCCAGCCCCCCCCCCCCCCGCTCTAACCACTAGACTCCACTCCCCTCCCAGAGCTGGGGAGAGAACCCAGGAGTCCTGGCTCCCAGCCCCCCCGCTCTAACCACCAGCCCCCACTCCCCTCCCAGAGCCGGGGAGAGAACCCAGGAGTCCTGGCTCCCAGCCCCCCCTGCTCTGACCCACCAGCCCCCCACTCCCCTCCCAGAGCCAGGGAGAGAACCCAGGAGTCCGGGCTCCCAGCCCCCCCGCTCCAACCACTAGACCCCCACACCCCTCCCAGAGCCGGGGAGAGAACCCAGGAGTCCTGGCTCCAAGCCACCCCGCTCTAACCACTAGACCCCACTCCCCTCCCAGAGCCGGGGAGAGAACCCAGGAGTCCGGGCTCCCAGCCCCCCCTGCTCTAACCACCAGCCCCCACTCCCCTCCCAGAGCCGGGGAGAGAACCCAGGAGTCCTGGCTCCCAGCCCGCCCTGCTTTAACCTCTAGACCCCACTCCCCTCCCAGAGCCGGGGAGAGAACCCAGGAGTCCTGGCTCCCAGCCCCCCCTGCTCTAACCACTAGACCCCACTCACCTCCTAAACCTGGGGAGAGAACCCAGGAGTCCTGGCTCCCAGCCCCCCCTGCTCTACCACCAGCCCCCACTCCCCTCCCAGAGCCGGGGAGAGAACCCAGGAGTCCTGGCTCCCAGCCCCCCCTGCTCCGACCCACAGCCCCCACCACCCTCCCAGAGCCGGGGAGAGAACCCAGGCGTCCGGGCTCCCAGCCCCCCCTGCTGAATTCACCCCACACCTTTGCTAAGGCCCCTCCCTCTCCTTTGCGATCCAGGAATTGGGGGGGGGGTCAGGGGGGGCAGCTGGGCCTGGCCCCTCCCTGAATGAAGTTGGGTCGATTTCCTTCTATTGTCCCGGCCTACGCTGGGGAGCCCGGGGTGGTGGGGGGCAGGGAAGGAGGGAGGGACCTCGGTGTGGGGAGGAAACTGGATCTTTGCTTTGGACCCCCCCAGAGGTGGGCGCATCTCGGCGCCGGGCGAGGGGGTCCCCGGGTCCCGCCCCAGAGGTGGGCGCATCTCAGCGCCGGGGGAGGGGTCCCCGGGTCCCGCCCCAGAGGTGGGCGCATCTCGGCGCCGGGGGAAGGGTCCCCGGGTCCCCCCAGCCCCGCCCCAGAGGTGGGCGCATCTCAGCGCCAGGCGAGGGGTCCCCGGGTCCCCCCCCCAGCCCCGCCCCAGAGGTGGGCGCATCTCAGCGCCGGGGGAGGGGTCCCTGGATAGATTTCTGCTACTGTCACCAATGCAGGAAATTCCCAGTAGTTGGGGGGTGGGACTTATGGGGCCGGGGGGGGGGGGTTTGCCCCAGGCAGTGACATCACACCGTGGGGTAGAGACTCTGATAACTGCACACAGAGCCAGGGAGAGAACCCAGGAGTCCTGGCTCCCAGCAACCGCCCCCCCCCCCGCCTCCTCTAGCCCCCTGACACCCCCCCTCCCCCCCCCCCCCGGTAGGTTCATCTCTCCGGTTCTGGGGATGTGTCGGTACCGCCCTGTGGCCAGCAGGGGGCGCTCTCGGACCGCGCATCGCTCTGGGAGGGGAGTGGGGGCTGGTGGTTAGAGCAGGGGGGGCTGGGAGCCAGGACTCCTGGGTTCTCTCCCCGGCTCTGGGAGGGGAGTGGGGTCTAGTGGTTAGAGCAGGGGGGGCTGGGAGCCAGGACTCCTGGGTTCTCTCCCCGGCTCTGGGAGGGGAGTGGTGGCCGGTGGTTAGAGCGGGGCAGGGGGCTGGGAGCCAGGACTCCTGGGTTCTCTCCCCAGCTTTGTGATGTGACGTTGGGCCTGTCCCTTCCTGCTGTGCCTCAGTTTCCCCTCCTGTCCTGTATCTTATGAGCTGTGTGGGTCTGGGTCTTTCACTCTGTGTCTGGCCAGCACCCGGCTCAACGGAGACCCTGTCTCAGTCAGGAACAGGGGCCTGGGTAGCCCCCAATTTGATGGGGGGGTCCAGGATAAGAAGCCCCCCCCCCAGCTATTCAGACTGTCCTGATCAGGCTGGTGAGGAGCCAGGGACTCAGAGCGGGGCCCCGCGACCCACCTGACAACCCCCCCCCCCCCAGCCAGGGAGAGAACCCAGGAGTCCTGGCCCCCAGCCCCCCCTGTTCTGACCCACCAGCCCCCACTCCCCTCCCAGAGCCGGGGAGAGAACCCAGGAGTCCTGGCCCCCAGCCCCCCCTGTTCTGACCCACCAGCCCCCCCTCCCCTCCCCTCCCAGAGCCGGGGAGAGAACCCAGGAGTCCTGGCCCCCAGCCCCCCCTGCTCTAACCCACCAGCCCCCATTCCCCTCCCAGAGCCGGGGAGAGAACCCAGGAGTCCTGGCTCCCAGACCCCCCTGCTCTCACCCACCAGCCCCCACTCCCCTCCCAGAGCCGGGGAGAGAACCCAGGAGTCCTGGCCCCCAGCCCCCCCTGCTCTAACCACCAGCCCCCACTCCCCTCCCAGAGCCGGGGAGAGAACCCAGGAGTCCTGGCTCCCAGACCCCCCTGCTCTCACCCACCAGCCCCCACTCCCCTCCTAGAGCCAGGGAGAGAACCCAGGAGTCCTGGCCCCCAGCCCCCCCTGCTCTAACCACCAGCCCCCACTCCCCTCCCAGAGCCGGGGAGAGAACCCAGGAGTCCTGGCTCCCAGACCCCCCTGCTCTCACCCACCAGCCCCCACTCCCCTCCTAGAGCCAGGGAGAGAACCCAGGAGTCCTGGCCCCCAGCCCCCCCTGCTCTAACCACCAGCCCCCACTCCCCTCCCAGAGCCGGGGAGAGAACCCAGGAGTCCTGGCTCCCAGCCCCCCCTGCTCTCACCCACCAGCCCCCACTCCCCTCCTAGAGCCAGGGAGAGAACCCAGGAGTCCTGGCTCCCAGCCCCCCCTGCTCTCACCCACCAGCCCCCACTCCCCTCCCAGAGGCGGGGAGAGAACCCAGGAGTCCTACGCTGCCCCTCCCCTGCCCCCCCCACAGGAAGTGGTAGGAATTCCCAGCCCCACGTGACCCCTCTGGAATGCGGTGACGTCACCGAGGGGGGTCCGAAAAAAAGTTTTTTGAGAGCTGGGAGGGGGGGAAAAAACCTTTTCCGGGGAGTTTCGGAGCCGGCGGGATCCGGAGCCTCCGGGACCCTCCCCCCGCCCCCCACCGGGCGAGGGACCCCCCCCCCACCACGAGTGGGGCAGGACAGGAGGGGTAGGGACCCCCCCCCGCTGGGAGTCCCCCAGCGGAGCCAGGTAAGCATCCCGTTCCCCCCCCCGTGGGAATTTCCCCCACTTGATCAGAGACCCCCCCCCCGGCCAGGGACCCCTCCCCACTTAGACCCCCCGCCCGGGCCAGGGACCCCCTTACCATGCCGGGACCCCTTCTCAGCCCCGGAACCGCCTCCCAAGGAGGGGGGCTGGGGTCCCCCAAGCTGAGTCCCCCCCCGCCCCTAGAAATCGTCCCCCCCCAACCAGGGCCAGGGGAGACTCAGATCCCGCCCCCCATCTCCACCAAATCAGACAGACCCCAGGCAGCCCCCAATCCCAGAGCTGGGGAGAGAACCCAGGAGTCCGGGCTCCCAGCCCCCCCTGCTCTAACCCACCCGCCCCCACTCCCCTCCCAGAGCTGGGGAGTGAACCCAGGAGTCCTGGCTCCCAGCCCCCCTGCTCTAACCACCAGCCCCCACTCCCCTCCCAGAGCCGGGGAGAGAACCCAGGAGTCCTGGCTCCCAGCCCCCCCTGCTCTAACCACCAGCCCCCCCTCCCCTCCCAGAGCCGGGGAGAGAACCCAGGAGTCCTGGCTCCCAGCCCCCCCTGCTCTAACCACCAGCCCCCACTCCCCTCCCAGAGCTGGGGAGAGAACCCAGGAGTCCTGGCTCCCAGCCCCCCCTGCTCTAACCACCAGCCCCCACTCCCCTCCCAGAGCTGGGGAGAGAACCCAGGCGTCCTGACTCCCAGCCCCCCCTGCTCTAACCTCTCTGCCCCCCCCTTTCTCCCCACAGGTCTCCGAGATGTCCGGTCCCACTTGGCTCCCCCCCAAGCAGCTGAGTTCTTCGGGGTCCCCCAGCGTCTCCGTCTCGGGTCCGGCGCTCTGCAAAGCCCCGAAGAAATACCCCGTGCCCCCCAGGCCGGCCCCCCAGGAGGAGAACGGGGTGGGCATGAGCGGGGCGGGCTACCAGCCGGCGGGCCCTGGTAAATCCCCCCCCCCGTACCCGATTGGTCTGCTCCCGGTTGGGGGGCCGGGCTGGAGGGGGGAATACAGAGGGAGGGGTTCTTGTGGGTCTGACCCATTCCTGTCTCCCCTCTAGGGAGGCCTTCCGGCTTCGGCCCCCCGGCTGGCTCGGAGCGTCATTACCCATCAGCCCCCGGGGCCAAGGAGGAGCCGGGGGGGCCCTGGGGGGGCCCCCCGTCCGCGGGACGCGGGTACCACATGCAGGTAGGACGGGGAGGGGACGGGGTCCCGGGGAAGGGGACCCCTCCAACCTCCCCTGGCAATCCGGGATTTGGGGGGCTGGTGGAAGGGGGGTGACCTCTGTGGGGCCTTGGAGGCGGCCGATGTTTCCCATAATGCACCTGCCTTGGTCATATGGGGCTCGCGGGGAGGCTCCTTCCTGACCCTCTCGTGCCCTGGAGCATGAGGGTTGATTCCCGTTACTCTCTGGAACTCCCTGCCGCAAGGGATCCCAGCGGACCGGCCTGGGCGGTACCTTACAGCCCCCCCACTCTCCCCCCCCACTCTAATCCCCTCCTCCCCCCCCGTATCTGTTTCCTTAGGGGTCCGCCCTAGACCCGGGGCCCCACCGCCCCTCCAGCATCGACGCCCAAATAGACTTGCTCACCAGCATGTTGGCTGATATGGAGAGCGCCGGCCCCCCACGCCGGGGGGAGAGGCAGGTAAACAGCCCCCCAGGAGGGGTGTGGGGTAGGGGGACGTGACCTGGGGGGCTTCCAATGACGCAGCCTCTCCCACCCTAATGAGATCCAGACTCTACAATCACGTCCTGGCCCCTCTCCTGCCCGCCCCATGGCCACTCCAGTGCCGGGTATCTCCGCAACCGGGGGTCACCGGCTCCCGCGTGGGGCGCCGTTGGAAAGTGGAGTTCCTGGGCTTTCCGGGGGCGTTGCCCCCCCATTTCTCCCTCCTCCAGTTCCCCGGGGATTGGCCCCCCCCAAATCATGTTCGCACCAGAACCTTGGGGTGAGCGAGGTGGAGATGGTTCACGGGGTGTCCCAGTGGGCCTCCTTTATGGCCCGATATCTCCTGAACCGAGAGGTGGAGGGATACGTGCCAGGCACCGTTGGAAAGCTGAGAATCGGAGCTTTCCAACGAGGTATGACACATGTGTCCACCCTTCCCGGTTCACAAGATATTGATGGTTTCACCGAGTCACTGTTGGCCTACAAGAGTTGGCCATCAACTAGTCCTTGGGGAACTATGGGTGCATCAATGCATTTAGATTTGGGGGGGGATTTTCAGGGTGGGGGGCTGGGAATATGAGCCCCCCCCAGCCAGGTGGGGTCCCCATGCCCCCCTCCATCTCCTCGTTCCTCTCCTTTCTTCTCCAGAACTTCGACTCCGGCCCGTATCCGTCGGCCTCGGCTCCCCCGCAGCCCGGCCCCCCAAGAATTCCTGCCCCCTACAAACTGGGCTCCTTTGCCCCCCAAAACTCGCCCTATGGGCCGTCGCCCCAACCCGCCACCTCCCCGGGGCCGGCTCCCCCGTACGGGGCTGGCTACCCGCGGGCGCCCCCTGGCCATAAGCCGTATCCCCAGCCCATGCCCGCGTCCTACGCCACGTCGGCCGGCCCGGCCTTCAACATCCAAGTCAAAGTGGCCCAGCCGGTGGTGGGATACGGGCAACCGAGGCACCGGGCCGAACAGGCCTACGCGCCCCCCTCGCCCCGGGCCGGCCGGGGGGCCCAGTACGCCGTGGAGCCGGGGGGCAGGGGGGAGGAGGGCTGGTATCTGGAGCCGGGGGGTTACGGCAAGAGGCCGGGCAAGGGGGAGAGCTATGGGGCCAAGCCGGGGGAGGCGGCTGGGGGTCCGTACCCGGCGACGGCCGCTGGGATGCCGGGCAAGGAAGAGATCACGGCGGCGACGGGGAAGCTGCCCCCTGGGGGCGGAGGAGGATACCAACCCCAGGTAACGGGAGCAGGAGGGGAAGTGGGGGCTAGTGGTTAGGGCAGGGGGGGGCGGGGAGCCAGGACTCCTGGGTTCTCTCCCCGGCTCTGGGAGGGGAGTGGGGGCTGGGGGGTTGGAGCAGGGGGGGCTGGGAGCCAGGACTCCTGGGTTCTCTCCCCGGCTTTGGGAGGGGAGTGGGGGCTGGGGGGTTGGAGCAGTGGGGGCTGGGAGCCAGGACTCCTGGGTTCTCTCCCCGGCTTTGGGAGGCGAGTGGGGGCTGGGGGGGTTGGAGCAGTGGGGGCTGGGAGTCAGGACTCCTGGGTTCTCTCCCCGGCTCTGGGAGGGAAGTGGGGCTAGTGGTTAGAGTGGAAGGGGGGGCTGGGAGCCCGGACTCCTGGGTTCTCTCCCCTGCACTGGGATGGACGTGGGGGCTAGTGGTTAGAGCGGGGGCGGGGAGGCTGGGAACCCGGACTCCTGGGTTCTCTCCTGCTGGGGGGGGATCAATGTGAGTGAAGCCCCCAGCTGAGGTCTTTCCCCCCCCAGCCCCCGCGACCCGCCCGGAGGAGGAGTTGGACAGACTGACCCGAAGCTGGTGTATGACATGAACCACCCGCGGCGGGGGAGTACTTCGGTGAGGGGGGGTGTACTTGTGGGGCAGGGAGGGGGGGTTGTGGGCGTGTGGGGCAGGGAGGGGGGAGGGGGGTTGTGGATGTGAGCGGTGGGGGGGGGACCGGTCAGTGGAGGACCCGTGTGACTCCCCCCCCCCCCTCCAGGGCGCTGCGCCCGCTGTGGGGAGAACGTGGTGGGGGACGGCACGGGCTGCGTGGCCATGGGGCAGGTCTTCCACGTGGCCTGCTTCACCTGCGCCACCTGCCACGCCCGGCTGCGGGGGCAGCCCTTCTACGCCATGGAGCGGCGGGCCTACTGCGAGGCCTGCTACGTGGTGAGTGGGGGCTCCCGGACGCCTGGGTTCTCTCCCCAGCTCTGGGAGGGGAGTGGGGGCTGGTGGTTAGAGCGGGAGCCAGGACTCCTGGGTTCTCTCCCCGGCCGTGGGAGGGCAGTGGGGGCTAGTGGTTAGAGCAGTGGGGGGCTGGGAGCCAGGACTCCTGGGTTCTCTCCCTGGCTCTGGGAGGGGAGTGGGGGCTGGTGGTTAGAGCAGGGGGGGCTGGGAGCCCGGACTCCTGGGTTCTCTCCCCGGCTCTGGGAGGGGAGTGGGGGCTGGTGGTTAGAGCAGTGGGGGGCTGGGAGCCAGGACTCCTGGTTCTCTCCCCGGCTCTGGGAGGGGAGTGGGGGGCTGGTGGTTAGAGCAGGGGGGGCTGGGAGCCAGGACTCCTGGGTTCTCTCCCCAGCTCTGGGAGGGGAGTGGGGGCTGGTGGTTAGAGCAGGGGGGGCTGGGGGCCAGGACTCCTGGGTTCTCTCCCCGGCCGTGGGAGGGCAGTGGGGGGTAGTGATTAGAGCGGGGAGCCAGGACTCCTGGGTTCTCTCCCAGGCTCAGGGAGGGGAGTGGGGGCTGGTGGGTTAGAGCAGGGGGGGCTGGGAGCCAGGACTCCTGGGTTCTTTCCCCGGCCGTGGGAGGGCAGTGGGGGGTAGTGGTTAGAGCAGGGGGGGCTGGGAGCCCGGACTCCTGGTTCTCTCCCTGGCTCTGGGAGGGGAGTGGGGGCTGGTGGTTAGAGCAGTGGGGGGCTGGGAGCCAGGACTCCTGGGTTCTCTCCCCGGCTCTGGGAGGGGAGTGGGGGCTGGTGGTTAGAGCAGGGGGGGCTGGGAGCCAGGACTCCTGGGTTCTCTCCCGGCTCTGGAGGGAGTGGGGGGCTGGGTGGGTGAGAGCAGGGGGGGCTGGGAGCCAGGACTCCTGGGTTCTCTCCCGGCTCTGGGAGGGGAGTGGGGGCTGGTGGTTAGAGCAGGGGGGGCTGGGGGCCAGGACTCCTGGGTTCTCTCCCCGGCCGTGGGAGGGCAGTGCGGGGTAGTGGTTAGAGCGGGGGGGTTACGGCTCTCCCCCCCCCAGGTGACGCTGGAGAAATGCTCCGTGTGCTCCATGCCCATCCTGGACCGGATCCTGCGGGCCATGGGCAAGGCCTACCACCCGCAGTGCTTCACCTGCGTGGTCTGTCACCGGTGCCTGGACGGGGTGCCCTTCACCGTGGACGCCACCAGCCAGGTCCACTGCATCGAGGACTTCCACCGGTACGGCCCCGCCCCCCCGGCCCCGGCCCCGCCCCCCGGCCCCGCCCCCCGGCCCTGGCCCCGCCCTCATCTCTCCCCCCCTCTCTCCCCGCCCCCGCAGAAAGTTCGCCCCCCGCTGCTCCGTCTGCGGCGCCGCCATCATGCCCGAGCCGGGGCAGGAGGAGAC
Organism: Sternotherus odoratus; assembly: GCA_032164245.1. NCBI lineage: Eukaryota > Metazoa > Chordata > Testudines > Kinosternidae > Sternotherus > Sternotherus odoratus. The sequence continues at coordinate 155,631 of JAVMKO010000054.1, forward strand.
CGTCCGGATCGTGGCCCTGGACCGGAGCTTCCACATCGGGTGCTACAAGTGCGAGGTGGGGGCGGGGGGGCGCCCGGACGCCGGGGTTCTCGCCCCGGGAGTGGGGGTTAGTGGTTAGAGCTGGGAGCCCGACGCCTGGGTTCTCTCCCCGGCTCTGGGAGGGAGTGGGGGCCGGTGGGTTAGAGCAGGGGGGGGCTGGGAGCCAGGACTCCTGGGTTCTCTCCCCAGCTCTGGGAGGGGAGTGGGGTCTAGTGGTTAGAGCAGGAGGGGCTGGGAGCCCGGACGCCTGTGTTCTCTCCCGGCTCTGGGAGGGGAGGGGGGGGCTGGTGGGTGAGAGCAGGGGGGGGGCTGGGAGCCCGGACCCCTGGGTTCTCTCCCTGGCTCTGGGAGGGGAGTGGGGGCTAGTGGTTAGAGCAGGGGGGGCTGGGAGCCAGGACTCCTGGGTTCTCTCCCCGGCTCTGGGAGGGGAGTGGGGGCTGGTGGTTAGAGCAGGGGGGGCTGGGAGCCAGGACTCCTGGGTTCTCTCCCCGGCTCTGGGAGGGGAGGGGGGGCTGGTGGGTGAGAGCAGGGAGGGCTGGGAGCCAGGACGCCTGGCTTCTCTCCCCAGCTCTGGAGAGGAGTGGGGGCTGGTGGGTGAGAGCGGGGGGGGCTGGGAGCCCGGACGCCTGGGTTCTCTTCCTGGCTCTGGGAGGGGAGTGGGGGCTGGTGGTTAGAGCAGGGGGGGCTGGGAGCCAGGACTCCTGGGTTCTCTCCCCGGCTCTGGGAGGGGAGTGGGGGCTGGTGGGTCAGAGCAGGGAGGGCTGGGAGCCCGGACTCCTGGGCTCTCTCCCCGGCTCTGGAGGGGAGTGGGGGCTGGTGGGTCAGAGCAGGGGGGGCTGGGAGCCCGGACGCCTGGGTCCTAAGGGATTCTCCGTCCCCCCAGGAGTGCGGACTGGTGCTGTCGTCGGAGGGGGAGGGCCGGGGCTGCTACCCCCTGGACGGTCACATCCTCTGCAAGTCGTGCAGCGCTCGGCGCATCCAAGAACTCTCCTCGAAGATCACCACCGACTGCTGAGGACTCGGGGGGGGGGGCAGCCCCCCACCCACCCACCACCCCCTGCTCTCTGCCCCGGGAGGGGGGCTCTGTCTTCAGTATCAGTGTGGGGTCCCCTCGCACCCCGTTTCCCCTAGGGGGGCAAAGAACCTGCCTTGTGCCCCCCGATTCCCGCCCCCGGCTACGTTGGAATCTATTAATATTGGGGTCCCCCAGCACCCCGCTTCTCTCATCATTTGGGGGGCAGAACCCCCCATTTCTATTAACCCTCTCTGCCCCCCCTGTTCCTCCCTTCGCTTTGGGGGCACCCCCCGAGTCCCTGCTCTGCCCACAGCTGTTAATTTGGGGTCCCCTCTGCCCCTCCCCTAGTCCTGAGCCCCCTAAAACCAACCAGGCCCGGTGGTCGAGACGGGGTTCGGGGGGGGGGGGTAGAAGCAGAAGGGGGTGGAGTTAACCCTGCTGTAATATTGGGGTGAGGGGGGGCTCCCAGGAGACACCCCCTTTCCCAGCTGGTATAAATTGGGGGGGATGGGACTTTGTGTCTGGACAGGAAGTAAGCCTTCTCTTTCCCCCTCCCTCCACATTTATACAGGCCCCGCCCCCTGCCGCCTAGCCCCGCCCCCAGCCACCTGGCCCCGCCCCTCCCTGGCTGGTTCTCTCCTGCCCCCTCCCTCCAGCTGGAATATTATCCGGTGGGGGGTGGGGTAGGGATGGGAGGGGGGATTTTCCCTGGGGTGGGGGGAAACCCAATATTTCAGGGGGGGAGTTGCCCCTTTGTTTCCCAGCAGGTCTCCCCAATATTTCTCACCGGGGGGGGGGGTATATTCCCCACTCTAGGGTTTCACAGCCTAGTTGGGGGGGGGGGCGCCTCAGGATTTGGAGTTTTCCCCCATCAATTTCTAGGTCAGTTTGTTTGGGGGGGGGGGCCATGGGGGAGCCCTGCCCAGCCCCCAAAAGAGCCCTGACTCCACCCCTTTTGAGGGGAGGCTCCTTGGACCCTGAGCTGGTCTCAGGGGGCAGATAATCATGCCCTTAACAGCGCCCCCCCCCCCCACTGTGCATGTCAGGACGCCTGGGTTCCAGCCCCAGCTCCCGGGAGGGGAGTGGGACTCCTGGGTTCTATCCCTGGGTGGGGGAGGGGAAGGGGCTTCCTTCATCACCCTTAACGATTTCCATTGCATGCTCCCCCCCCCCCCCGGCTCTGTAGCCCCCCCCTCTCTTTTTCCGGGGGCGGGGGTTTGGATTAAAGATTTGGGATTTTTTTCACTCTTGGCAGTAAGATGTCTCTGGCTTCTGTTTGTTCAGCCGTGTTACCGGGGTACCCTGCGGGGCTCTGGGAGGGGAGTGAGGGCTAATGGTTAGAGCGGGGGGGGGGGGGGCGCGGCGGGGAGCCAGGACTCCTGGGTTCTCTCCCCGGCTCGGGGAGTGGGGGCTGGCATCCAGCCACCATCGCCGGCGGGCCAAATGCTGAAGCCTTATCAATGAACTACGATTCCTAGGTTCTGATTTCTATTTGGTACGATCCCCTTCCTCCTAATTGGTACTGTCCTTAACGGTGCAGGCCACAGCGGTTTTTGTCATCCTTTTGCTTCCCTTATCAATGCACTACGCTTTCTACTTTCTGATTTCTAATTGGTACGATCCACCTCCTCGTTACTGTCCTTAACGGCTCCGGCCACTGTTTTTGTCGTCCTTTTGCTTCCCTTATCAATGCACTACGCTTTCTACTTTCTGATTTCTAATTGGTACGATCCACCTCCTCGTTACTGTCCTTAACGGCTCCGGCCACTGTTTTTGTCGTCCTTTTGCTTCCCTTATCAATGAACTACGCTTTCTACTTTCTGATTTCTAATTGGTACGATCCCCTTCCTCGTTCCTGTCCTTAACGGTGCCGGCCACAGCGGTTTTTGTCATCCTTTTGCTTCCCTTATCAATGCACTACGCTTTCTACTTTCTGATTTCTAATTGGTACGATCCACCTCCTCGTTACTGTCCTTAACGGCGCCGGCCACCGTTTTTGTCGTCCTTTTGCTTCCCTTATCAATGCACTACGCTTTCTACTTTCTGATTTCTAATTGGTACGATCCACCTCCTCGTTACTGTCCTTAACGGCGCCGGCCACCGTTTTTGTCGTCCTTTTGCTTCCCTTATCAATGAACTATGCTTTCTACTTTCTGATTTCTAATTGGTACGATCCACCTCCTCGTTACTGTCCTTAACGGCGCCGGCCACCGTTTTTGTCGTCCTTTTGCTTCCCTTATCAATGAACTATGCTTTCTACTTTCTGATTTCTAATTGGTACAATCCCCTTCCTCGTTACTGTCCTTAACGGTGCCGGCCACAGCGGTTTTTGTCATCCTTTTGCTTCCCTTATCAATGCACTACGCTTTCTACTTTCTGATTTCTAATTGGTACGATCCCCTTCCTCGTTACTGTCCTTAACGGTGCCGGCCACAGTGGTTTTTGTCATCCTTTTGCTTCCCTTATCAATGCACTACGATTCCTAGATTCTGGTTTCTAATTGGTACAGTGGACCTCAACTTTTCTTCTGTTTTCTGTTCATCTTTTTATCCCCCTCGCTTTCCCCTCTGCACCAGGCTGGTTTTTCTAGACCAACTTTATTTTTCCTCCCTCGAGCGGGACACCGTGTGAAGCGTTTTCACACAATCCCGAAGCCGTGGGGGGCGTTTTTCGGACCCGTCCGGTTTCCTCCCGGCTGATGGGGTGCGTCCCGGCTTTCCGCCGGGGGGAAACGGGTCTTTTAAAAGCACCCATGGGTGGGCAGGTGTCTAAACGCTGGGACGAAAGGGGGCACGGGCCTGTCCCACCTAGGGGGCGCCGGCTCCCACCTGGCCCCACGGCAGGGACTGGCTGGCAGGAGGGACTGGGGGGGGGCACTGGGACCCTGCAGGAAGGGGGAGCCCCCTCACGCAGCCCCCCCCAGCCAGCGCCGATCACTCCCCCTCCCAGCTGCCCTCCGCGTGCCCCCCACCTTCCCATCCTCCCCCCTGCCAGCACCCCCTAGCTCTCCACACCCCCCCCCCCAGCGGTTCATTGGCTGCTCTGCCCACCCCCCCACTCTCGGGGGGGGGAATATAAGAGGCAGGGCTGGAAGGGGGGGAGTCGCACACACATTTGGTGTGTTTCCCCGCTCGGTGTCAGACAGCTGGTTTTGGGCTGGAAGGGGGGGAGTCGCACACACATTTGGTGTGTTTCCCCGCTCGGTGTCAGACAGCTGGTTTTGGGGGAGCCACCATGGGTGCCCCGCTTTGCTTCCTCCTCTTCCTCCTTGCCAGCCCTGCGCTGCACCCTGGGACGCTGGCTGGTGCCCCCCAGCTCCGTGCCCCCCGCCTGGGGAGCCAGGTAAATTGGGGGGGACGGGGTATGCTCCGAAGGCCCCTGGGGGGAGGGGGAATTTGGGGGGGCCCTGTAGATATTGAGAGGGGGGGACTGATGGTGGAGGTTCGGGGGTGCTGTCCAACTTGGGGGGCTACATAGAAAGTGGGGTGCTCTCATCGCTGATTGAGGTGCTGTGTAGATTGGGGTGACCCTGAATGTGGGGGTGCCGCACCGAGTGGGGGAATGGAGGATTGTTGCTGTCTAGTATTGGGGTGCCCCAGAAGGAAGCACAGACTCAGGGGGCACCTCAGATGTTGGGGGGGCTGTGATGAAATTCTGGGGCCCATGGGAATGTCGGGGTGTTGCAGAGATGGGGGGGTTCCCCCCAGGGGAAGTTTGGGGTGCTGCGGTGTTGATTGGAGGTTGAAAGTTTCCAGGATGTAGGGGGGGTGCAGAAAGTTTGGGGTGATCTGTAGGAGTTTGGGGCCTTCTGCAGAAAGAGGGGTCGGGGGTTCTTTTGCATAGAGGGGGTGTAAAAATTGGGGTCCCCTGGGGTGATGGGGGTTGCAGAGTTTATGGGGGTATCCTGGGAGGCTATAAAGATTAGGGTGCTCCGGGGGGGGGTGAGGGGTGCTTCATAGATTGGGGGTGTCCTTGGGGTCCAGGGGTGAGCCGGGCAGTCTCCCTTGCCCCCCATTTCTACCAGAAGCAGAGCAGTGGGGTGAATTGAGCAGGGAGGAGGCTGGGAGCCAGGACTCCTGGGTTCTCTTCCCAGCTCTGGGAGGGGAGTGGGGGCTGTTGGGTTAGAGCAGGGGGGGCTGGGAGCCAGGACGCCTGGGTTCTCTTCCCAGCTCTGGGAGGGGAGTGGGGGCTGGTGGGTTAGAGCAGTGGGGGCTGGGAGCCAGGACTCCTGGGTTCTCTTCCCAGCTCTGGGAGGGGAGTGGGGGCTGGTGGGTTAGAGCAGTGGGGGCTGGGAGCCAGGACTCCTGGGTTCTCTCCCCGGCTCTGGGAGGGGAGTGGGGGCTGGTGGTTAGAGCAGGGAAGGGGATGGAGGGAAGGGGACACTGGGAGTGTTTTGGGGGAAGGATGGAGGGATGGGAGAAGGATGGAGGGATGGAGGGATGGAGGGAAGGGGACACGTGTCCGGGGAGAAGGATGGATGGAGGGATGGAGGGAAGGGGACACGTGTCCGGGGAGAAGGATGGAGGGATGGGAGAAGGATGGAGGGAGGGATGGAGGGAAGGGGACACGTGTTTGGGGAGAAGGATGGAGGGATGGGAGAAGGATGGAGGGATGGGAGGGATGGGAGGGATGGAGGGAAGGGGACACGTGTCCGGGGAGAAGGATGGAGGGATGGGAGGGATGGGAGAGGGATGGAGGGAAGGGGACACGGGGAGTGTTTTGGGGGAAGGATGGAAGGATGGAGGGATGGGAGAAGGATGGAGGGATGGATGGAGGGATGGAGGGAAGGGGACACGTGTCCGGGGAGAAGGATGGAAGGATGGAGGGATGGGAGAAGGATGGAGGGATGGATGGAGGGATGGAGGGAAGGGGACACGTGTTTGGGGAGAAGGATGGAGGGATGGGAGGGATGGGAGAGGGATGGAGGGAAGGGGACACGGGGAGTGTTTTGGGGGAAGGATGGAGGGATGGGAGAAGGATGGAGGGATGGAGGGATGGAGGGATGGAGGGATGGAGGGAAGGGGACACGTGTTTGGGGAGAAGGATGGATGGAGGGATGGAGGGAAGGGGACACGTGTTTGGGGAGAAGGATGGAGGGATGGGAGGGATGGGAGAGGGATGGAGGGAAGGGGACACGGGGAGTGTTTTGGGGGAAGGATGGAGGGATGGGAGAAGGATGGAGGGATGGATGGAGGGATGGAGGGATGGAGGGAAGGGGACACGTGTCCGGGGAGAAGGATGGAGGGATGTGAGGGATGGATGGAGGGATGGAGGGAAGGGGACACGTGTTTGGGGAGAAGGATGGAAGGATGGATGGAGGGATGGATGGAGGGATGGAGGGTAGGGGACACGTGTCCGGGGAGAAGGATGGAGGGATGTGAGGGATGGATGGAGGGATGGAGGGAAGGGGACACGTGTTTGGGGAGAAGGATGGACGGAGGGATGGAGGGAAGGGGACACGTGTTTGGGGAGAAGGATGGAGGGATGGGAGGGATGGGAGAGGGATGGAGGGAAGGGGACACGGGGAGTGTTTTGGGGGAAGGATGGAGGGATGGGAGAAGGATGGAGGGATGGATGGAGGGATGGAGGGAAGGGGACACGTGTCCGGGGAGAAGGATGGAGGGATGTGAGGGATGGATGGAGGGATGGAGGGAAGGGGACACATGTTTGGGGAGAAGGATGGAAGGATGGATGGAGGGATGGATGGAGGGATGGAGGGAAGGGGACACGTGTTTGGGGAGAAGGATGGAAGGATGGAGGGAGAGAGGGGTGGAGGGATGGAGGGAAGGGGACACGTGTTTGGGGAGAAGGATGGAGGGATGGGAGAAGGATGGAGGGATGGAGGGATGGAGGGAAGGGGACACGTGTTTGGGGAGAAGGATGGAGGGATGGGAGGGATGGGAGAGGGATGGAGGGAAGGGGACACGGGGAGTGTTTTGGGGGAAGGATGGAGGGATGGGAGAAGGATGGAGGGAGGGAGGGAGGGATGGAGGGAAGGGGACACGTGTCCGGGGAGAAGGATGGAGGGATGGGAGGGATGGGAGAGGGATGGAGGGAAGGGGACACGGGGAGTGTTTTGGGGGAAGGATGGAGGGATGGGAGAAGGATGGAGGGAGGGAGGGAGGGATGGAGGGAAGGGGACACGTGTTTGGGGAGAAGGATGGAGGGATGGGAGGGATGGGAGAGGGATGGAGGGAAGGGGACACGGGGAGTGTTTTGGGGGAAGGATGGAGGGATGGAGAGATGGAGGGAGGGATGGAGGGAAGGGGACACGTGTTTGGGGAGAAGGATGGAGGGATGTGAGGGATGGAGGGAAGGGGACACGGGGAGTGTTTTGGGGGAAGGATGGAGGGATGGGAGAAGGATGGAGGGAGGGAGGGAGGGATGGAGGGAAGGGGACACGTGTTTGGGGAGAAGGATGGAGGGATGGGAGGGATGGGAGGGATGGATGGAGGGAAGGGGACACGGGGAGTGTTTTGGGGGAAGGATGGAGGGATGGGAGGGATGGAGGGATGGAGGGAAGGGGACACGTGTTTGGGGAGAAGGATGGAGGGATGTGAGGGATGGAGGGAGGGATGGAGGGAAGGGGACACGTGTCCGGGGAGAAGGATGGAAGGATGGAGGGATGGGAGAAGGATGGAGGGATGGAGGGAGGGATGGAGGGAAGGGGACACGTGTCCGGGGAGAAGGATGGAGGGAGGGATGGAGGGATGGAGGGAAGGGGACACGTGTCCGGGGAGAAGGACGGGGGTCTGGAGGCCCGTGGGGGGCAGACTCAGGTCTCCGGGGGGCTCCGGCCGGTTTAGCTCCCTCGCCCCCGGGTCACCGTCCGTCCCCCGCCAGCCTGCGCAGGGCCCCGGCCCCGAGCTCCAGGCAGTGCCAGCCCGGCGTCTCCGTCGTGTCCTGGGCCCCCAGGCGCTGGTACCAGGCCAGGACCGGGACGTTCCAGGGCAGCACCGTGAACTTCACCTCGCCGCAGCCCCGGGCCAGCGCCACCTGCAGCCGAGGGGGAGGGGATCACCGCCGAGGGCGGGGGAGACTGGGGGGCTGGGCCCGTCCAGGCGCCGTGGGGCTGGACCCATCCCACCGTCCTGTTCCAGCCCCAGATAATCCTAATCCCGCCCCAGATAATCCTAATCCCACCCCAGATAATCCTAATCCCGCCCCAGATAATCCTAATCCTGAAAATCCCCATCCTAGTCCAGCATGGCTCACTTCCCCTATACCAGCCCCGGATAATCCTAATCCAGACCCAGGTCATTCTAATCCCGCCCCAGGTAATCCTAATCCAGCCCCATGTAATCCTATTCCAGCCCCATGTAATCCTAATCCCGCCCCCTTAATCCTAATCCCGCCTCAGGTAACCTAATCCAGTCCGAGGTAATCCTAATCCAGCCTCAGGTAATCCTAATCCCGCCCAGGTAATCCTAATCCCGCCTCAGGTAACCTAATCCAGTCTGAGGTAATCCTAATCCAGCCTCAGGTAATCCTAATCCCGCCCAGTTAATCCTAATCCCGCCCAGGTAATCCTAATCCAGCCCCAGGTAATCCTAATCCTGCCCCATGTAATCCTAATCTAGACCCAGGTAATCCTAATCCCGCCCCCGTAATCCTAATCCCGCCCCAGATATTCCTAGTCCAACCCCAGATAATCCTAGCCCAGCCCAATAATCCTCCTCCTAGTCCACCATGGGTGTCTTCTTCCAAGCCAGCCCCGGATAGTCCTAATCCAGAAAGTGACGGATGATGTCTCCTAATCCCACCCCAGATAACGCTAGTCCAGACCCGTACGGGTGACTTCTCCTTAGCCAGCCGTATCTAATCCCCATCCCCATCCTCCTACCCCTCATCCCAACCTAGACCGTCCTAACCCTCATCCTAATCTAGACGCCAACTTAACCTTGGAGGAGAAAGGCCCGATCCCCTGCGTTCCAGCCCAACCCCCTCCCCTCATTGGGGGGAGAACCCTGGGTGTGGGGCAGAGGGTGAGGGGGTAAAATCTTACCTTAGCCACTTCACTCAGCAGCTTCTTCCCGATCCCCTGGCCTGGGGAGCCAAAACCCGGCAAAGGGGGGGTTACAGCTTGTTCGGGTCCGTATGGGCCCTGCCCTTCCCGCCAGCCAATCAGCACCTGTAGCCTTCTCCCCCCATCTCTCCCGCAAAAATAGGGGTGAATGGGAGGGGAACTGGCCGTGTGAACGCCGGCGGAGTGACTCCGGATTGACTCCGGATTGAGTGAGAGGGGAACCAGCCTTGTGAACGCCGGCGGAGTGACTCCGGATTGGGTCCGGATTGAGCGAGAGGGGAACCAGCCTTGTGAACGCTGGCGGAGTGACTCTGGATTGAGCGAGAGGGGAACCGGCCGTGTGAACGCCAGCGAAGTGACTCCGGATTGACTCCGGATTGAGCGAGAGGGGAACCGGGCCCTGTGAATGCTGGCGGAGTGACTCCGGATTGGGTCCGGATTGAGCGAGAGGGGAACCAGCCTTGTGAACGCCGGCGGAGTGACTCTGGATTGAGCGAGAGGGGAACCGGCCTTGTGAACGCCGGCGGAGTGACTCTGGATTGGGTCCAGATTGAGCGAGAGGGGAACCAGCCTTGTGAACGCCAGCGGAGTGATTGAGCGAGAGGGGAACTGGCCGTGTGAACGCTGGCGGAGTGACTCCGGATTGGGTCCAGATTGAGCGAGAGGGGAACCAACCTTGTGAATGCCGGCGGAGTGACTCCCGATTGACAGCGGAGAGTGCACAAGAGGACACCACTTTCCTATTGGGCGACGTCACGTTTCCCCGTCCCTGTCACCTGACTCGTTAACCATTGACGGACTTAGCCAAGCGAACCTTGACCCTTGGCTCCTGGAACAAACAGTTACGAAACTCTCCTCGGCAAGGCTGATTCCTGCTGTTCACTCAACTCCGGAGTCAATCGGGAGTCACTCCGGAGTCAGTCGGGAGTCACTCCGGAGTCAGTCGGGAGTCACTCTGCTGGAGTCAGACTGGGGCCGATTTTGCCTCCGCCCCCCGTCCTCTCCCCCGCCCATTCCCCAAAGGACGCCCCCTACCTCTGAATTCAGAGTCCACATATATATTCTCCAGGTAGATGATGCGGCCGGTGTTCACACTGTAGCCAAAGAAGAATAAGGCGTAGCCGATTAGGTGACCTGCGGGAGAGAGAGGGATCAAAGAGGGGCCAGCCACGGTGGGGTAGGGATGGATTTGGGCAGGGGTCCACCCCACAGGAGCTATGACTCCACTGGCATTCACAAGGCCAGTTCCCCTCTCGCTCAATCGGGAGTCAATCAGGAGTCACTCCGGTGGCGTTCACACGGTCGGTTCCCCGCTCGCTCAATCTGGAGTCAATCCGGACCTGGTTTAAGACGGGGTGTCACGGCGCGCCCGGGCGATGGTCTGGAAGCCAGACCGGACTCCGGGTGAAGGGCCCCTTCTCCGTACACAGCCTGTTTCCCAGGCCAGGAGCTTCAGGGGTCCCCACTTCCACCTTCCTGGGTCTGACCTCGGAGCATTCAGCACCTTCTGCCCCTCCGTGTGCTTCCCCCAGCAAGCCCGCCTGGGCGGGGTCCTGGGGGAGCCCATGGGTTCTGCACCCCAAATCCACAGTCAGACGTGACTCTCATCCAGCCAGCAGAATAGACGGTTTATTTGAGATGTCAGGAACCATCCAACTCTCAGCTTCTCAGTCCAAACAGGGTCCCTCCGTCAGGCCTTTCTGGGGTGCCAGGAGGTGAGACCCAGATTCTGGGCTCCTGCTTCTCCCCCAGGTTTATTCGATGACTTTCATCTGGTCCAACACAGACCATGCAGCGAGCGAGCGTGAGCCCTCCGCTGGATCCATCTCGGGCCAGAGAGCGAGATGGCCTCTCTCCCCTTCCCAGCTAGACCCAGACTGACCCCAAACCCCCTCTAGCCCCTCCCCGCTCTCCTTTGTCTCTCTTCCCGGGCTTCAGGTATCACCTGACCTCCCTCCAACAGGTTCAGCTGACCCCCCTCCCCCACTTGGGGTCAGGTTACAGCTTCACCTTGGCTTTGCATCAGCTACACATTCCTTTCCCTCCACATAGAGGCCCAAGAAATGCATAGGGGAAACTGAGGCACACACACACAGTACTCCCACTTCGTCACACATCTCCCCTCTTCGAGAACGAACTGAGCCAGGGTCACGTTAGCCAGTGACCTGGGGAAGTTCGACCTCACCAATGGTTCGTGGGGGCCCCATTATCTTTCCCACTCCTTGGTAGGAGTCACACCAGGCCCTGGATTAGCGCCTCCCTCGGGGCACAGAGAGCCCTCTGGCACCCTTGTTCCCAGACCACCTTGTCTGGGTCACTCTCCTTCCCTCGCTCTGAAATTGGGGCAGCTAGGTAGCTAACCCCAGGGCTCTGCTAACATTTTAAGCCCCCGCCTTCTCCTTCCTCGAGTTGTGTTTACAATGACCATCTTCCTCTCCGCCGGTTGGTTCCCCGGATTCAAATTCAAACCCTCGGCTGTTACAGGAGCAGGGTTTGCATCCTGCCCCCAGGAAGACACTTTCCCCCCCCAACAGGATTTCACAGGCAATATCCTGCAGATCCCCAGCAGCCTGCCAGCCTCACCCCTCCCGTGTCTGCACAGGGGTCTGGGCTCTAGGCAGGGCAAAGATCTTCCTCCCTGTGACCCTCACCCAGGTCACACCGCCCCCCAGCATCCGGGGACACTGCACCATCGGGGCCCAACAACACTTCTCCCCGTCCCAGGGTTTGGCTACCCCAGGACTGTCTCCCCACTTCTCTCCGCTCCCTCTGGGTGTCCACACGACTTGAACCCAGGGGACTCCACACAGACATACAGGTCGGGGACAGGGGTGGGAGTCTGTCCACCACCCCACCCATCTGGTGAATGGCGTCCTCAGCCTTGGGGCCCAGCGGGGAGCTAGACACCAGGGCTTGTCCGCAGGGTTCCCCTGGTTCGAATTGCCAGCCTGCTCGCCAGGGATAAAGCTGCAAAGTCCGAAGTCCTCTGGATTCACACCAGCTCAGGATCCGGATCGCTGGCGCCAATGGAGTGACTCTGGATTGACCCCGGAGTGTGTGCGCGGGGAATCGGACCTACTGACTCCAGCTGAGTGACCCCTGACTGACAACGGAGTGAGTGAGTGGGGAAGGGGCTGTGTGAACTCCAATGGAGTGACTCCGGATTGACTCCGGATTGACACCGGAGCCACTCCGGATTGACTCCGGAGTGACTCCGGATTGACACCGGAGCCAGCAAAGCCAGGATGAGTTGCTGAGGGCCACGAATTTACTTACCTGGCTTGTCTTCTCCCTCCGGGGCCAGTTCGGCTACGAGACATTGGTAGAAGGGGTCCTCACCAAACCCGTCAGCCATCAACACTACAGGGAACAATGGAGCAGACAGACAGCAGGTATGGGGAGGAGTATGGGGGTGGTGGTGGGAAGGATTGTGGGGGGCAGGGGGTGAGTTTGGGGAAGCCTGGGAGTGCGGGGGAAGGTCAGGAGGGGGCTGGGGGGGTGGATTTGGGAGAGGCTTCTGGGGAAGGTTAAAGTGAGTTGGGGGGGACCAGGCTGAGTTTGGGGGTCCCCCCTCCCCACCCCCCCCCCCCACTCCCTGGCTCACCCTGGGAGTTGATTTTGACCTCGTCCAGCAAGTTATGATATTCGGCAATCTCCTGGGGAGGGACACAAACAGAGTCAGAGACCCTGGGAACGAGCAAGACCGGTTCTCCGCCTCTGGGGAAACTGAGGCACGAAACGTTTCAGGGGGGGGGGGAGCAAAGTCACACGGGAAGGGAACCCCGGTGTCCTGACCCCCACCCCCCAGCAGACCCCGGCTGGCCCCAACCCCGACCCCCTGCCCCGGGGCATCTCACCCGGATCATGCCCATGACGGAGTCGCAGTCGGCGCTCCGGGCCGGGCGGACGGTACACGCCATGGCGGGGGCAGGGCCAGGCAGGTGAGGGTGCTGGGTGTGACCCTCTGGCCCGCCGCCGGGGATTTATATAGGGCCGCGATTTACAGCCGTCCACGCCCCCCCCCCACCCTCCCCCGGCTGAGATGGGCCCCGCGCCAGGGGGTGGCGCGGCTCACACGCCGTGCCCAAAAGTCCTGCGTTAACCCCTTATTCACCCCCCCACACTGGGTCCTGATAAGCCACTGGATACTGGGGGAGCGACAAGGACCCCCCCCCCCCCGCACACGGGAGGAATCAGACCTCTCAGAGCTACCTCCAGCCTGCGGAGGATTCCCACGGCGGTGGGGGAGTCCCAGCCCCCACTCCCCTCTCCGAGCCGGGGAGAGAACCCAGGAGTCCTGGCTCCCAGCCCCCCCCTGCTCTAACCACTAGACCCCACTCACTTCCCAGAGCCGGGGAGAGAACCCAGGAGTCCTGGCTCCCAGCCCCCCCTGCTCTAACCCACCAGCCCCCACTCCCCTCCCAGAGCCAGGGAGAGAACCCAGGAGTCCTGGCTCCCAGCCCCTCCTGCTCTAACCCACCAGCCCCCACTCCCCTCCCAGAGCCGGGGAGAGAACCCAGGAGTCCGGGCTCCCAGCCCCTCCTGCTCTAACCACTAGACCCCACTCCCCTCCCCGTGCCGGGGACAGAACCCAGGAGTCCTGGCTCCCAGCCCCCCCTGCTCTAACCACTAGACCCCACTCCCCTCCCAGAGCCGGGGAGAGAACCCAGGAGTCCTGGCTCCCAGCCCCCCCTGCTCTGACCCCCCAGCCCCCACTCCCCTCCCAGAGCCAGGGAGAGAACCCAGGAGTCCTGGCTCCCAGCCCCCCCTGCTCTAACCCACCAGCCCCCACTCCCCTCCCAGAGCCAGGGAGAGAACCCAGGAGTCCTGGCTCCCAGCCCCTCCTGCTCTAACCCACCAGCCCCCACTCCCCTCCCAGAGCCGGGGAGAGAACCCAGGAGTCCGGGCTCCCAGCCCCTCCTGCTCTAACCACTAGACCCCACTTCCCTCCCCGTGCCGGGGACAGAACCCAGGAGTCCTGGCTCCCAGCCCCCCCTGCTCTAACCACTAGACCCCACTCCCCTCCCAGAGCCGGGGAGAGAACCCAGGAGTCCTGGCTCCCAGCCCCCCCTGCTCTGACCCCCCAGCCCCCACTCCCCTCCCAGAGCCAGGGAGAGAACCCAGGAGTCCTGGCTCCCAGCCCCCCCTGCTCTAACCCACCAGCCCCCACTCCCCTCCCAGAGCCAGGGAGAGAACCCAGGAGTCCTGGCTCCCAGCCCCTCCTGCTCTAACCCACCAGCCCCCACTCCCCTCCCAGAGCCGGGGAGAGAACCCAGGAGTCCGGGCTCCCAGCCCCTCCTGCTCTAACCACTAGACCCCACTTCCCTCCCCGTGCCGGGGACAGAACCCAGGAGTCCTGGCTCCCAGCCCCCCCTGCTCTAACCACTAGACCCCACTCCCCTCCCAGAGCCGGGGAGAGAACCCAGGAGTCCTGGCTCCCAGCCCCCACTCCCCTCTCAGAGAGAACCCAGGAGTCCTGGCTGGCTCGCAGATATCAGCACATTTGCGTCACCTTTGGGGGGGGGGGGCGGTGCCCATACTAAAGATGGCGGCTCCCTCCGGCCTCACGGGCCGCGCGGTCACGTGGCCAGGGCCGCGCGCAATGCATCCTGGCCGCCGGGAAATCCCCATCTCGTGCATGCGGCTGCAAAGTGCACTAGCGAGACCGGAGTGGAGATCTCCGCGGAGGTGACTTGGGGGGGGGGGTGGGAGAAGGGATCGGGGGCTGTTCGTGTTGGGGGGGCTGATGGCAAGACGCCCCCTCGCCTGGAGCCAGGCACCGGGGGGGGGCGTGAAGCTGGCCCCAGAGCTGAGCCGAGCCGGGCTGGGATGAATCACAGGGACTGAGTCATGACTTCTGGTCTGACTCCGATTCAGAACGGGAGGGGGGGATGGGAGGCGGAGAAATTAGGGTGAGATCCGCGCGGGGTCCGCTCCGTGGAGCGTTGAGATCCGCCGGGTTCTAGCCCGTGGAATGTTGAGATCCGCGGGGGTTCCGGCCTTGGAATGTTGAGATCCGCCGGGTTCTAGCCCATGGAATGTTGAGATGCGCGGGGTTCCGGTCCCTGGAACGTTGAGATCTGTGGGGTTCCGGTCCCTGGAACGTTGAGATCTGCAGGGTTCCAGTCTCTGGAACGTTGAGATCCGTGGGGTTCCGGTCCCTGGAACGTTGAGATCTGTGGGGTTCCGGTCCCTGGAACGTTGAGATCTGTGGGGTTCCGGTCCCTGGAACGTTGAGATCCGTGGGGTTCCGGTCCCTGGAACGTTGAGATCCGTGGGGTTCCGGTCCCTGGAACGTTGAGATCCGTGGGGTTTCAACCCATTGACTATCGAGATCCATAGGGGTGCGTGTGGGGGGCGGGGGGGGATAGACTCGACCCACGGAACATGGGGGTGCTGGGGTTCCGGCCATGGAATGTTGAGGCCTGAGGGGGCCGGCGGGGGAGGGGGGTCCTGCTCTGGGGAACTTCGAGATCCACAGGGTTCCGACGCCGTGTTCCGAATGGGGGGGGGTCCTGACCCCTGGAACGCTGAGATATGTGGGGGTTCCCCCCCCGAACGTCGAGATCGGGGTGGGGGAGTCAGCGGAGGGAAGGGGAAGGGGGAATCTCCCACCAACCCCGCCCCCGGGCCATCCTGGAAGGTGAGGATGCCCCAACCGCGCCGGGTGCTGTACGAATCCACAAGACAGAGATGTTCCCCCCCCAAAAAAACCCCCAGTTTAAGTGTCAAACAAGAGATGGAAACAGACAGTCCGGGGGGGGGGGAGAGTCTGTCTGAGCATTGAGGGGGGGTGCATGGGGCCTGGTGGGGGGGTCTGGCAGGGGCAGTGGGGGGTGTAGTAAGACATGGCCCTGAAACATGAACCCTGGTATCAGAGGCCTAAGTTAACGGGGGGCGGGGGTTCTCTCGGGGTCTGGCGTGCCAGCGCTCTGCAGAGCCGGGGCAGCACACAGAGGGAACACGCACGCAGCCGACTGATTTCACCATCGAGCAAGAGCAGAGCGCCGGGCCGGTAGCTACTGACAACAGTGTTACGGTGAAATTGAAAGGTGGGGTGAAATTAGAGAGAAGGGTTAAGGTGAAATTGAAAGGTAGGGTGAAAGGGGAAAGGGTTAAGGTGAAATTGAAAGGTAGGGTGAAATTAGAGAGAAGAGTTAAGGTGAAATTGAAAGGTAGGGTGAAAGGGGAAAGGGTTAAGGTGAAATTGAAAGTTAGGGTGAAATTAGAGAGGAGTTAAGGTGAAATTGAAAGGTAGGGTGAAAGGGGAAAGGGTTAAGGTGAAATTGAAAGGTAGGGTGAAATTAGAGAGAAGAGTTAAGGTGAAATTGAAAGGTAGGGTGAAAGGGGAAAGGATTAAGGTGAAATTGAAAGGTAGGGTGAAATTAGAGAGAAGGGTTAAGGTGAAATTGAAAGGTAGGGGGAAAGGGTTAAGGTGAAATTTAAAGTTAGGGTGAAATTAGAGATCAGGGTTAAGGTGAAATTGAAAGGTAGGGTGAAAGGGGAAAGGATTAAGGTGAAATTGAAAGGTAGGGTGAAATTAGAGAGAAGGGTTAAGGTGAAATTGAAAGGTAGGGTGAAAGGGGAAAGGGTTAAGGTGAAATTAGAAGTTAGGGTGAAATTAGAGAGAAGGGTTAAGGTGAAAATGGAGAGAAGGGTTAAGGTGAAAATGCAGATCGCCGGCACAGCAGAGCCCCCCCCCCCCCCCCAACGACCACAGACTCTAGTAAGGGATGAAGGCCCCCGGGCCGGGTTTACCATCCACCAAGTTCCCCGTAGACTCTACCAGACATCCTACGAATTTGTCTCCCCCCCACCCCCACCCCACTGACCGGCTCAGTCAGCGGCGGGACTCTCCACTGCCCCCTAGGCCCGGCAAAGACACGGGGTGCCTGGGGAGGCATGGGGCCCTGGCAGGGGCAGTGGGGGGGGGGTACATGGGGCCTGAGGGGCCCTGGCTGCAGCAGTGGGGGAGGGGATGCAGGGGGGAGGGCACCGGAAAGGGTTAATCGCCAGCCCCCCCCTCCCTCCGGGGCTCTTTTGGTTTCTCCCCGGGGGGGCGGGGGACTTTGGCTTCCTTCCCACCTCTCCATTCCAGTCTTGGTTCATCCTGGACCAGCCCATTGCGTGTTAATGGAGGGGGGACGGTATACTTTTGAGGGGGGGGTTCCCCCCCGTCCTGAGCAGTGTCCCTCCCTCTTTGTTGCCTGTCTGTCTTCCATTAAGGATGGGTCTCTGCCCCCCCGCCCCCCGGTTTCAAAAGGATTTGAACCGTTTGTTCCAGGCCCACCGCTCCTCCCCTGCTCCCAGAATGGTAGGGCCCGCCTGCCCCGTCTTATCCCCGCTATTGGAAGGCACCATTATGCGAAAAGGGGGGGCAGACAAAATGTGAGGGGGGGGTGTTCGCGGCGTTGAAGGCTTCAAGTACATGGCGGGAAAGGGAGGGAGAGGCCCCTACCCAAGCTCTGTGCACGAGGGCGGGGTGTGTGCGGGTTAAACTTTGAGCTACTGGGGGAGTCCTGAAGGCGCCCCCCCCATAGGAATGGTATGGCCCGGCCTGTACGCCTCCAGCTCTGCCGCTGCGTGGAACGTTCTGAGAACGTCGGGAGGGGAGGGGGGGAAGTGGGCGGGGCGATGAGCAAGGGGAGGGGGGGCGACGAGCAGGGGGAGGGGATGTAAGAGGGGATTGTGGCAGAGATTTTCTCTTCCAGCCCCCCCCCCCCTGCTCTAACCACTGGACCCCACTCCCCTCCCAGAGCTGGGGAGAGAACCCAGGAGTCCGGGCTCCCAGCCCCCCCCTGCTCTAACCACTGGACCCCACTCCCCTCCCAGAGCTGGGGAGAGAACCCAGGAGTCCGGGCTCCCAGCCCCCCCTGCTCTGACCCAGCAGCCCCCACTCCCCTCCCAGAGCCGGGGAGAGAACCCAGGAGTCCTGGCTCCCAGCCCCCCCCCTGCTCTAACCACCAGCCCCCACTCCCCTCCCAGAGCCGGGGAGAGAACCCAGGAGTCCTGGCTCCCAGCCCCCCCCTGCTCTGACCCAGCAGCCCCCACTCCCCTCCCAGAGCCGGGGAGAGAACCCAGGAGTCCTGGCTCCCAGCCCCCCCCCCCACCTGCTCTAACCACCAGCCCCCACTCCCCTCCCAGAGCCGGGGAGAGAACCCAGGAGTCCTGGCTCCCAGCCCCCCCTGCTCTGACCACCAGCCCCCACTCCCCTCCCAGAGCCGGGGAGAGAACCCAGGAGTCCTGGCTCCCAGCCCCCCTGCTCTGACCACTCGCCGGCATTTTTCTGACACAAGCGGTGTGGCACCCCTCACGCGGCGTCTCTACTTTGGACTTCGTTATGATGAATAAAGATGAATTCATCTCTGCACTATAGAAACCAGCGGTTGCCTAGGGACCAGTGGTTGTGACCTCGTCGAATTCGATATGGGCAGCGAGCTGACACTCCTCATCAGTACGATCCACACTGGGTGCTGCTCTTCTCCCAAAGCGGAGTGACCTTCTGAGCAGGGAGGAAACATGTAGACAGAAAAAATGTGATTGAGAATCGGGAGTTCTTTAAAAATCCACAAACGCCGCAAGCAAGGGGCAGAAATAAATTCGGCTAGATGCCCGTCTTGGGTCAGGGATGAAGGCAGCAGTTGGAAATGTACAACAAATGGGGAGAAGTGGATGGCAACCAATTAGAAGTCATGCGGTGTAGGAAATTGATAAGGGAAGCTAAAGATCGAGGCGGGGGAAGCTGGCTTGGAGAAGGACCGTTTTTTAAAGTATATATTAGGAGCGGAAGAAGTTGTAGCTGCAAAGAGTAAAACAGTCCATGATGCAAAGACGGTGGAAGCGGTCGATAAACATTGGTGGTCTGTGTTTGGGGAGAAGTGGGATGATGGATCCGTTGTCACATAAGGCCCATGAGGTTTTTCTGACCTTTTAGTAACCAAGGAGTTTGCTTGATGTTAAACCTCACCCACTCGGGACCAGCATTTTAAAATCAGCAGGCTGGGATAACTGGCATCCAGAGTTCTCAGCGAATTGGCCGAGGGCAGGTCTCTGACTTGCCGATGCTTCGAGATTCAGTTGAGGGCGGGATAGAGATATCACTGAAGCCCGTCAATGGGGCTTTATGGGAAGCGGGCCTTGTCAAACAAACCTGTTGCAACTCAGGTTGGCAAAGGTAACAGGAGTTGGGATTCAAAATGTAGCACAACGCGGTTATGAATGGCGCGGCCGGGACACGGCTGAAGCGTTCCCCGGTGGACAGAAGCATGCTCAAATTCGGGGGGGGGGGGAGGAGTTCCAAGCGGGGCCCTGTAGGGATCTGGTTCACCCTAACTTTCAATTTCACCCTAACCATTATTATCTCTAACTTCACCCTAAACCGTATCTCTATTTTCACCTTAACTCTTGTGTCTAATTTCACCATAACCCTAACCTTCAATTTCACTCTCACCATTATCTCTAATTTCACCCTAACTTTCAATTTCACCTAACCCTTCTCTCTAATTAATTTCATCCTAACTTTCAATTTCACCTTAACCCTTCTCTCGAATTTCATCCTACCTTTCAATTTCACCTTAACTCTCCTCTCTAATTAATTTCACCCTAACTTTCAATTTCACCTTAACTCTTCTCTCTAATTTCAAGCCAACGTTCAATGTCATCTTAACTCTTCTCTCTAATTAATTTCACCCTAACTTTCAATTTCACCTTAACCCTTATCTCCAATTTCACCCTAACTTTCAATTTCACCTTAACTCTTCTCTCTAATTAATTTCACCCTGTCACGGAGCGCCCGGGCAATGGTCTGGAACCGCTCCCTAGGAAGCCAGACCTGACTCCGGGTGAAGGGCCCCTTCTCCGTACACAGCCTGTTTCCCAGGCCAGGAGCTTCAGGGGTCCCCACTTCCACCTTCCTGGGTCTGACCTCGGAGCATCAGCACCTTCTGCCCCTCCGTGTGCTTCCCCCAGCAAGCCCGCCTGGGCGGGGTCCTGGGGAGCCCATGGGTTCTGCACCCCAAATCCACAGTCAGACGTGACTCTCAGCCAGCCAGCAGAATAGACGGTTTATTTGAGATGTCAGGAACCATCCAACTCACAGCTTCTCAGTCCAAACAGGGTCCCTCAGTCAGGTCTTTCTGGGGTGCCAGGAGGTGAGACCCAGATTCTGGGCTCCTGCTTCTTCCCCAGGTTTATTCGATGACTTCCATCTGGTCTAACACAGACCATGCAGCGAGCGAGCGTGAGCCCTCAGCCGGATCCATCTTGGGGCTAGAGAGCGAGAAGATGG